>KV908345.1:693848-710269 GCA_002005505.1 Botryococcus braunii | reverse complement strand
GAGAGAGAGAGAGAGAGAGGAGGAGAGAGGGGAGGAGGAGAGAGGAGAGAGGAGAAGGAGGAGAAGAGAGAGAAGAAAGAAAGAGAGAGAGAGGAGGAGAAGGGGGGGGGGAGGACCCACGCACCACACGCACGCATTGCACACCACGAAACACCACCACACACGCGGCGGTACGGCACGCCACGGCATTACACCACCACACACAGACACACCACCACAGACACACACACACAACACACAACACAACACACACACACACACACACACACACACCACACACACCACACACACACACACCACACACACACAGAGAGAGAGAGGGGGGGGGGGAGGGAGAAAGTGAGGGGTTAATGGGCAGAGGCGGAAGTTGCTGATGCTTGGAAGTGGGGAGAGGAGGGGGGTTGGGAAGAGGGGTGAAAGTGGTATTGGTGGTGGTGCGCACACACAAAGGGGGGTGAAGGGTTTAAGGAAGAGGAGATGTTGGTGGCAGATGGGAAAGGAAGGAGGGCGGAAGGGGAGGATGTGGTTTAGGATGGCATTGGTGGGGGAGCAACAAGGGTAGGGGGAGCTTGGTATTGGAGAGAAGAAAAAGCAGAGGAAGGAGGAAAAGAAAGGGGTGTCCCAGGAGCAGGAGGAGATGGCGGCAGAGGAGGAGGAGGGTGAGAAGAAAAGGGAGGGAGGAGGGGGACAGGGAGGAGGAGGAAGAAGAGGGTGAGGAGGGGACTTGAGAAGGTGTGACGGCCGCAGGTGGGGGCTCAGAACGCGGGAAAAAGTAGCCTGATAAATGCCATGCGCAAGAGCGTGAATCGATCCCACCCCAACAAGGATCTTACCACGGCAGCACTGCCGGGCACCACTTTGGGTGAGCCGCACACCCCCACCCCAAGCCTTGGCAATGGATATCATGGCTGCCACGATGGCATGCCGATTGCATCGAGGTTTTGAACTCAGTCAATTACTGCAAGGACCTGTTGAACAGGGTAATAACATACTGCTATGATTGATAATTACTGATTGAAATCGAGCGTCACCCGTGGGTTTGCATGACAGGGTGGGAAATCGACTGGCATTTGCAGTACCCCACTACTCAATGCCATGTGGTCCCTGAGACTTCCCAATCTTCCTTGTTGAGACGGGCTTTCCCGTGTCGTCCTCCTCAACAGGGTCCTGTGCCTCCTGAGGCTTGACACAGGTGCCCAGGTGGTGGGCAAGACGGTGGGCAGAGGATGCCTATCTTGATGACCTATTAGGTCAATTATTTGCCCTTCTGACCCTTACTGTTGCTGGCGCTGATTGGTCTCTGTGGGTGTAGGACTGTTGAGGGTGCGAGGCTTGATGCCTCCCGGAGCAAGATGATCGACAGCCCCGGAGTTCCACACTCCCACCAGCTCACCAGCTTGCTCAGTCCTGAGGAGGCGTGCCCCCCCCCCCCCCCCGCCCGGGGACACACACACACACACACATACACACACTGACCCTTACACACACTCTTCTCTCTCTCTCTCTCTCTCTCTCTCTCTCTCTCTCTCTCTCTCTCTCTCTCTCTCTCTCTCTCTCTCTCTCTCTCTCTCTCTCTCTCTCTCTCTCTCTCTCTCTCTCTCTCTCTCTCTCTCTCTCTCTCTCTCTCTCTCTCTCCCCCCCCCCCCTTCCCCCTCTACACACACCTTTCCCCCTCCTTCCCTGATTCCCAGGCCCTCTGTCAACCTGTCTCGTGCTCAGCGCGTCTTGGCCACTCACTTTCTCAAGGCGACGTCAAGGCAAGAGCTTCTGAGATCCGTTTATCCGCTCGCTCCCCCCCCCCCCACCCCGCCCCGATTGTTTGCGGTACAAGTTCTGCAGGAGATGTCATTCATTGTTCGCTTCAGGCATCAGTTCCAAGTCCAATGGGCTGCAAGGTCATGCATGCCCCCCCCCCCCCCCCACAAAAAAACCCCCGAATCCTGCTCTTACTAATTTGAGGCCTTGCCTGGTTTTCGGGCGTTGAATCCATATTCTCTCGTCCTGTCGTGCGTGTTGAGGTTGAATCGTAGCTGCAAACCGATGCCACCTCTATGTGGACGGGTGTTTTATTCTTGCTTCTCCTTCTTTCCAGATGTTTAAATTTTGTTGACGCCAAAACTATCTCACTTGTCCCTCCCCCCTTCCCGAGAAGGGGAAAAAAATGAAACTAGACATTTCAAGAAGTGGCGGGAAATGCGTTGAAAATTCAATCCAAACCAAACCGAACAAAGCCAAGTGCAGGAAAGAAAAGGAAAAAAGGAAACAGGAAAAAGTAATGGAAACAAGAAGGGTGAAAGAGAGGAGAGGAGAGGAAAGGGGATACAGATCTTATATATAAGTATATATATAATACTACAATAATCTATTATAACAAAACTATAACAATCTATTATAATTTTAATTATATATATAATAGAAAAATATGTACAAGATCATTATATTTTTGTTTAGTTTTTATTATGGTATATATCATAGAAATATATACATGTAAGATTGTAAATATAAGAAGGTTGTGGGAAGTCAGGTGAAGTGTCTCCTGCCCAGAAGTCGTCTGAAGGCACGCACCTTCAGAGCGGCAGGTGGGCAGACAGTCCTCATTGGCGGATTGGCGCGGATCGACGTTGTGGACTGCCCAGGGGCCACCCTCTACCTCACTGTCTGGGCCTCCTCGGACATTGTTTGCCACTTTGGGAAAACAGACGGTGCCGATGAGCGGTGCGCTCCCCTTCTACCCCCCCCCCCCTCTTGGCCTCCCTCGGCTCCCTCTGTATTTCTGCACGCCCCCATGAGAAATACAGAGGGGGACGAGGACTCCCTTTGTACTTGTCATGGGGGCGTGCAGCCCATGCGTTGCTCCTTGCCTTGTGTGTGTGTGTGTGTGTGTGTGTGTGTGTGTGTGTGTGTGTGTGTGTGTGTGTGTGTGTGTGTGTGTGTGTGTTTTTTTTTTTTTTTTTTTTTTTTTTAATTTTTTAAACGTAACTTAATGGAGGGGGTCTTGAGGATTGGCAGATACGCGGCAGCGTGCATGGCTCCATGCACGCTGCCACATTTGAGTGCCTGTGGGTGGGTGGATGGGGTTGCGTGCGTGCGTGTGTGCATTCACTCAATTTCGAAAGAGCGGCTGAGCTCCGTCCCTCCGACACTGCATGGCCGAAGGCGACCCTTTCATCAGGAGTTAGTTAACTTATAAGGCGTTGTGGTCTTAGTCTTTCACCTTATAAGGCTTCGTGGTCTTTCACCTGACAAGGCTTCGTTGTCTTTCACGCCTGACTGGAGTATTGAGGCGGATGCTGGGACGCAGATATGAGAAGCACGTGGGCAGGCAGCTGACACCTCCTCTGGACTCGGCGAGGGCCACGGCTGTGGGGCCTTTGCTCCCACGTGATATCCCCGTGGAGGGAACCAACTGGCGCTCCAGCACCCTCGACATCGCCATAGCAGGTATTCTCCCTCACCACCCCAGATCGATCTGTATCCGGATTCAGTAATCAAACTTCACAAAGCTCGACGTAGTAATCCTTAGGATGAAATTTTGATTATCTTTTTAATACCGGTAACTGCTCGGAAAAAAGAATATCTTTTTTTGACGGTCTATGCAAATGAAATGAAATTGAAGGTTTTTGGCTTCTTGAAAGGAAGGGATGCCCGGCAGACCCGGACTGACAAGAGGCTGTTAGCATTGGGTGCCCTTCTCGTCTCTCTGCTGCACTCGAGTGGCTCCCCTCCTTTCGCCGAGCTCCCAGACGCCAAAACCTGCCTGTCTCTTTTCCGACCTGCCTCAAAGGGGTGTTCACTAAATCAAGGCCCTGAATCTAGAATTGTTATACTAGATGAACTTGAAGGAACTTAATAGGTTAAAGAAATCACTGCACGTTTCGCCCGCGCGTGCTAACGAGGAGCAGTCATGAGCTGACACGGGCAGGTGGGGCACCTGGTTGGGCGTCAGGTCTGGGATGGGTCGGAGTAGGACTCTCGGGCCGCGGCTTGCTGAGGGTGTGGGTGCCGGAGGGCGTGGCTGTGACTACGCGGAGAGCCTTGATGCCCGACTACGCACGTGACCTGGAACGACCGGGTTTCGGGAACCAGTCCGACGCAGGCCGCCGCAGACGATGATGGAGGACAGTTCCTGTCGTTTCGTACATTCCTCTTCTGATGATGGTAATGCTGCTGCTGGTGGTGGTGATGATAGTAGTGAAGCTGATGTGAATGATGGTGCTGCTGCTGCTGAAGCTGCTGCTTCTGATGATGATGATGATGATGATGATGATGATGACGCCGATGATGGTAACGATGGTGATGACGTTGAAGAACATCACGGGTTCCTCGTAGCCCCTTTAGAACACATCCTTGCTCAGACGTGCACAAAAAACTTTCTTGATAATAATCTTGGTTATGTATTAGGGACGGTGAGAAGAGCCAGCGCCTCATGAGGCTGATCACCCTTGCTGGCACCCCTTCAGACTTGGGGCGTTGACCAGGTGCCTGAATGAGATTGGGGGCCTGCACGTGCACGTGACGTGCCTGAATGAAATTGGAGGCCAAGATGTGCACGTGACGTGCCTGACGCGACGTGCCTAAACTTTATTTGAAATGAGAGTCGAGGCCTGGACGTGCCTGGACGTGCACGCGTGGCCTCTGTTGGCCCCTAAGGGCCCTCTTTGATAAAATCTTGTTGGAGGCAGAGAGAAAATGGATTGGGCGAAAGATTGGAGGGGACGGACAGGAGGAGGACGAGGAGGGAGAGGTGGAGAAATGAAGAGCATGGAGGAAGAGGTCGAACGGAGGGTGAAGGCGACGTTGGTTGGGGAGAGGAGGATGAGTCGGAGGAGATGAAATAACCTCTTGACACGGAGCACCTCCCACAGTGACCATACGGTGCATGCATTGTGATCGTGAGAACAAAAAAACAAAAACAAAAACAACAACAACAACAACAACAACAACAACAACAACAACAACAACAACAACAACAACAACAACAACAAAAAACAAAAAGGGTTTGGGTCGTTGGAACATTCGGTTGGTCTTTGTAATCCCAACCTTACCCCGGAAGAAGGTAACATCTGTGCAGCCATTACAGGCGGCTGGCGTGGAGCAACTGCCACATGTTGGGATCACTGTCAAGAGTGACCTTAGAGATGAGAACAAAGAATGTTCAGTCTGCCCAACGGGTCAGACAAATAGCCCCGCTGCCATTCGGAGATAGACACGTGACTATTCGAGCATTGGGAGTCTGAGACTGATGTATCTCATGTTTCCCTTTAAAATGGCGCCATTACAGGCTGCTGAGATGAACCCCCTCCCACAGTGACCACGAGAATCACACGAATTCGTCCTTGAAACATAGACCATTGACGAAGCAGACAACAACGCAAAGGTCCTCCTTGCGCCCCCCCCCCCCCCTTGCCCCAACCCCCCAAGATAAACCCCCCATGAAGCCCTTTTAACCCTAAAACACGAAAAGAGCGGCGGCGCCCCAGAGGAAAGCAAATGGCGGAACCGGTCCCGCACGGAGTCCGCAAGCAGGGCAGATAAATACGAAGAGGGGCTCAGCATCGATCGCACCCTTTCGACACATTTCAAAATACGGAGGTGCAAGGGAACGCTGTGCCCGGCCCCAGCGTGGCCTGGGCGTCATCGTACACCCCATACGAAAGGCGGGAAAATGCCCGCATTACGGCAGCGGCAAATTTCAATAGATTCACTCTGTAAAGATCAAGAAGGTCTCCTCCGCGGCCGCTGGAAGGCTGCCATATTTAAATTTGCAGACAGGTGGCGGAGACTTAATGCGAAAAAGAAAACCGAGCCTTCCCGCAAGACCTGAGCAGGGCTACGAAACCCCCATCATATGTGGGAGACACAGCTGGGCGCTTTCAGAGGGGACAAATTTGAGGTAAACCACTGAGGTGTCGCCACAGACGCTCTGCCCTCCGACAGGGCTTAGACGAACCCGGGCATCGCGGTGATTCCCTGTGTTGGGAGAGCAGAGCGAGCCGAGTGCCCGCAGGTGGATGGATGCCTACTTCTCACACGAGCGGGATTAAAAACTGTCCAGCCATTCTTGTGGTTTCTGTGCACGCATTATTTCTTTTCCTCCACGTGGTTTCTTTTCTTCATCATCGGAGGCCCTTCCAGAGGCTACTGCGCTGCTGGGAGGCGGTACCCGCAGGAGCGTTCGCAGGGCGCCGAGCGAATCGCGGGATTGCTTGCCTGCCGGCTCTCTCCTCATCGTCGCTGTCTACCAGAAGTGACCCTGTCAGCGGAGCAGCACCCCCCGACCGACCCGCACCTGTTCCCGCCCTCCGAACCTGCGAGGCGGTGTGCACACCGTTACCGTAACACGGCAATGCCACGAAGAAGAGACTTCGGATGTTCCCGTAGAGACTACCAGGACAATCTATCACTACCACAGTAGGGTTGTCAACCCCCCCCCCTGGGGGGGGGGGCGGGGTTGGTGTGTAAAGGTCAGAGCCAAGGTGGCAGTTTGCCGGGAGTATTGGGGTGGGAGTTTAGGGCTCCCCCGCACCACCCCCCATCTCTTCCTTTTCACGGGACTGTTCTGCCCGTACCCCAGGGGGGGCCAACCCTAGGGCTCTCGCCCCCATCTGCCTTTCCCCTAAGGTCATGCTTGAAATACTTTAGGCTACCTCCTACGAAAAGGGCATCAGTCCAGCTTGTGTACTTCAACACGTGCCTACAACTTTGGGGCCAAGCCGGCTTGTGGCCTTCATTCCGTCCCTACAACCAAGAGAGTCATGCGGGGCCTGTGATCATCAGTCTGTCCATTCCACCAAGGGCGTCCAGCCGGATCCCGCACTTCCATTTTTTTCCTGAAACAGAGGGGCGAGAGGGCCACCTTGATTCTAATCGTCCCACGGCGAGCTGTTGAGTTGAGACGGCATGTGTGCGTGTACCCTCTCTTCTTCCTCCCTCCCTCACTCTCTCCCGTTCACCACCCTCCCCCCAACACACACACACACACACACACACACACACACACACACACACACACACACACACACACACACACACACACGCACACACGCACACGCACACGCACCACGCACACGCGCACGCGCGCGCGTACACACACACACACACACACACACACACACACACACACACACACTCACACATACACACACACGCGCGCCCGCGCGCGCGCGCGCGCCAATATGACCCTGTGGTAAAGGGATTGACGGGGGCAGTCTTAAATATGTACTGGGTTTCAGAGCAAAGGGAGGTTCAACAGGCAGTCTTGCCACGGAGGTCCCCCGCTTCAACACAACTCCGATCCATTCCAAAGCCCGGGGCCTAAGAAGTCCCAAACTCCAAAACAGGCAACCCCCTAAGAGCAACCGAAATCAATCTGCAAAACTCGCCCCAACAGGAATAAGTTTGACAGGAATTGCTTCGCTTGAAGGGGCTGTGCCCAGGGCGGAGACCGCATCCATGTTACTAATATGTCGTAATGAAACCACTGATAATAACCTAATCGATCCACATGGCAAGTGGGGTGCCCTTAGAAAGGCCCGTCAACATCAAGATGCCCGGACATTTTCAACCCCCCTCTCCCACACTCTCAACTCTCAACAGCCCATGCCAAGGATAACCCACTACGGGACTCTTCAAACCTACAAGGACACCATCTGTATAATCTTGCAATCCTAGCAGAAATACTGGGGTACAATCCCTTCCTTCCGCAAGGGGTGTGCTTTTGGGGGCTCTTTTCGTCCTAATCCCTCTTTATTCCCAGCCGACCGGAGTCGTCAGCATCATCGTCATCATCATCACCACCACCATGATCATCACCATCATTATCATGATCAACATCATCATTATCTTCTTACTAGGAAGGGCCCCTGTGGGGCGCACCGAGAGAGTAGCTCGACTGCCTCGGCCACGTTTTCCAACCCTGCGGGAAACCGGGGTCGTGGTAGCAAAGCCCTCGTCATCTCCGGAATCCTCCACTTCGTCCTCCTCTTCGTCCACCATGTCGGATATCTCGTCCTCGTCCCCGTGGCCATTCTCCGAGTCACTGCAGACAGAGCCCTTGCGATCAGACAGGCCGTGCGCGTGACAAGAGGCTTGGTGCTTGCACAGTAAGAGAGTTGGTGCTTGCACAGCAAGAGAGTTGGTGCTCTGCCGAGACACGGACCACAGACGCACCCATGTCCACATAAGGGAAACACACACACACACACACACACACACACACACACACACACACACACACACACACACACACACAGGAGAAAAACGCACACACACGCAGACACACACACGAGGGAGAAAGATACCGAAAGTTCAAGACACAATAGATAGAAAATGAAACATTAGTAAGCCTGTTGCACTGAAGCCCAAAGGAAGTAAAAGGGGTACCCATCGGAAGTAGCATGGTTCCGCCGACCCATGTTGCCAGCTGGACCTCGTTTCCTCTTGCCCGGAGGCCGATTATGGCCTGCCCTGCCCGCTCCGGCCCGCCCACCTCTTCCTGCCACACTCCTCTGCGTAGGCACTGCCTGCTGGGTCCCTTCCTGCACCCCAAGACGTTCCCAAATTCCTTCCAAAATTCGCAAATTTTCCCCCGATTCTCCAAATGCCGCCCGTTTCCAGAACATCCCACGACTCTCACAAACAATCCTCAAGTTCCCAAAGATTCCCCGTCTTCGAAAACATTCCTTCTTCGAGTTTCCAAACAAACCCTAAATCTTCATCCTTTCCCCAAGTTTGCCAACACAAAACACACACACACACACACACACACACACACACACACACACACACACACACACACACACATTCACACACACACACACACACACATTCACACAAACACACACACACACACACACACACACACACACATACACACACACACACACACACACACACACCCCGAGGGCCCCCCCCTCTCTACGGCTGGTTCCTCAAACATTACCCGAATTTCCATACACTCCTCAAATTCTCCAATATAACCGCATCCCCAAAACCCACCAAGGTTCCAACGTTCCTAAGATCTCCAGCAGTTCCCCGAATGTACAAAAGACATTCAAAAATTCGTCGCTTGTGGAATGTTATTGCTCGGTGGCAGTGGTGCTGACCATTGGCCTCTAAAATAACCACCCAAATACGGCTGTCAGTCCCCGTTGGCGGGTGTGCTGGTGCGTGCGTGCGTGCCTGTGTGTGTGTGTGTGTGTGTGTGTGTGTGTGTGTGTGTGTGTGTGTGTGTGTGTGTGTGTGTGTGTGTGTGTGTGTGTGCACGCACGCGCGCGGGGCGTGCTCTTGCGTGCATGTGTGTGTATGTTGGGTGGTGGGTGGGTGGGTGTTGGTGAGGGCACGCCTGTTTGGGCACGTGGAAATGACATAGGGGCAAAAGACAGGGAGGAAAGGAGAGGGGCAGGAGGGGAGGGGAGGGGGGAAGAGAGAAGGGGGGGGGAGAGGGATAAATACATGACACGTTGTTCTCTTGCAAAGAGCGCACAGGCAAGTACACGCGCACGCGCGCGCGCGCGCGCACACACACACACACACACACACACACACGCACACACACACACGCACACACGCACGCACGCACGCAAGCACATGTTGGCGCACACACAAGGGGGGGGGGGCGCACATTCTTGGAGTAGGGGGGCGTGCTCTGCTCAAGAGCGTTCCCGTTGCGGACAGACAGGGGCCCCGCAGCAGCAGCTCCAACAGCCCCTCGGGCCAGGGCCTCTCCAATTGTGGCCTGCCAGCCCCCACGAGAGCCTGCAGCCCACTCACCCACTCAGTGTGAAATGCGAAACCAGCTCAGGAATGCAGCACCGAACATTGCTGCACCCCCGCCTCTCCTCCTCGAAGCACTTAGTGTGAAATGCAAAACCAGGTCAGGAATGCAGCACCAGACATTGCTACATCTCCGTCTCTCCTCCTCAATTGTGTGTTACCTGCTCAGAATTGCAGTATCTGCAACTGTCGCACCGCCCCTCTCCCGGTTGCCATCAACCGGGATGAAGGTACATGTAAATTGTACCAGAGTGCATGTGTACCGGAAAGGAGCCGAACCTGAATGAATTTGCACCTTGAGTATGAACGGGGCGCACGGGGGCGTTGCTGTATTAGTAATGAAATGTTGTCTGGTATAACGTGGCATAAGCACTTGGAAATATGGCAACATGAGTATAAACTGTTGCTTAGTAATGTGATATTGTCTCGAGCTATGCAGGACCTGTAAGGGCTGCCCCACGACTCCCTCCTGCTCTCTAACACAATCATGTACCCGTGAGGGCATGCCACAGCTGGCAACCCCCGCGCCCCCCCCCCCCCAAAAAAAAGGAAAAGAAGAAGAAGAAGAAAACAAAAAACAAAGAAAAAAAACAACAGAAAAAGAATTATATATATCCACCTTCTGGAAAGCCTCCTCGGCGGCAGAGTGTTACAGACCTACATTGTTTAAATGAAAAATGCTGTTGAGACAGCAAAATGATATTTGTTTTGGTGCGAAAAGTCTGTTGTTGAATCTTCCTGGCTTCCTCACTACCTCTCTCTCTCCCTTTACATCCATCCCTCCCTTCCTCCCACTTTCCCTCCCTCTCTTCTCCTTCCCTCTCCCTCCCTCCCTGTCTCCCTCTCTGCTTCCCTCTCCCACACTCCCTCTGTTTCTCCTTCTCTTTCCCCCCCCCCCCCTCCCCCTCTCTCTGAATGTGTGCGAGTGAATGCTGGGGGTGGGGTGGGGGGGTCCACACCAGGGCGTGATGCAGGGGCGGGGGGGTTAGGCCTTGCAGGCGCCTCATCAAGGTCCATCTGGATTGCATCCTCCTCCAAATGCTCTCTCCCTCGCGGCTCAGGGGGAGGGCCACCAGCCCCTGCTTGTGGCCTGCCCTCTGCTAGTCCCGCCTGCATCCATCACAAACATCTGAACCCAACTTCCAGCAGTCTTCCTCATACCCCTCAATAGAGGCCGGCCGACACATGCCTCTGCCTTCCGGGCCCTCTATTTCTCTCCCCCGGGCTCTTTCCCGCCATGTGGTGAACTTAAAAAGAGGATACATTGCACAGAGAAGGCGAGAGGATTACAGTTTTGACAATGCTTACGCGAGCAATTCCCTCGCGCTCTTTTGCAGGTGCGCCTCCCCCTCCCTCCCTCACTCCCCCCTTCTCTCTCTCTCCCTCTCTCTCTCTCTCTCTCTCTCTCTCTCTCTCTCTCTCTCTCTCTCTCTCTCTCTCTCCCTCTCTCTCTCTCTCTCAAGCTCTCTCTGTGTGTGCGTGCGCGCGCGCGCGTGTGTGTGTCGCTTCCCCTTCTCTCTCCCCCCCCCGTCCCTCCCACCCTCTCTCCCCTGCCCCCCCCTTCAATACATCTCTCTCTCCTCTCTCTCTCTCTCTCTCTCTCTCTCTCTCTCTCTCTCTCTCTCTCTCTCTCTCTCTCTCTCTCTCTCTCTCTCTCTCTCTCCCTCTCTCTCTCTCTCTCTCTCTCTCTCTCTCTCTCTCTCTCTCTCTCTCTCTCTCTCTCTCTCACACACACACACACACACACACACATGCACAGACACACACACATATACACACACACACAAGGGGGGGGGGAAAGGAGAGGGGCACTCAGATGCCATTCTCAAGAAGGAAGGAACCACCAAAAGTTGAGGCCTGCACAGGCAGGGGGACTCCACAGGGACCGTGGGTACTCTTACCAGAAGCGCTGCTCGGCGCTGGGCGGCGTGCTTTTGCACAATGGCTAGCATTTCAGCATCGTCCCCCTCTGCGGGACCGGCCGGGTCCCTAGACACCGCCTCCTGGGCTTCCGTCAATGCCCGTGTCACACAAGTGCTGATTGCGTTCCTTTCATCCTGTCAAACCCCCAGTTCAGTGCCATTTTGAGTACTATTTCAAGTACTATTTCAAGTACTATTACAAGTACTATTTGGAGTGCAGCCCCCCATTTGGAGACGGAAGAGGGGTGAGCCTCTCACAAAACGCTGACCCAGGAGTTGGTGGCTCACACTTAACCAAATTCCTACCCTAGTTCAATTATCCGTGCTTCCCAGAATTTCGTTTGGCTCACAAGACAAGAGACCCTCACCTTCTTCACAAGGTGAGAGGCCTTCACTTTCACCTACACCTTCACCTTCACCTTCTCCTTCACCTTCACCTTCACATTCTCCTTCTCCTTCACCTTCACCTTCACCTTCACCTTCACCCCTCACCTTCACCTTCACCTTCTCTTCCTCACCACAATGCAGAGGTCATAAGCCCTCCACCTCTTATATAAAGTGAAAGCCCCTCACCTCGTCGGCAGCCCTAACTGGGTAACCTCCTTCCAGAAACTTGTTTGCCCGGGAAAACTCTGGAGGTCTCCACATGGCTTGAACAGCAATCAACACACTCCAATTTGGGGGAAGCAATGGGTGAACAAGGTCAGAAGGCTTTCAAGCTGAGCTAAGGGCACGAAGTCAAACGTGGAAGACAGGAGCAGTGTTTCCATCTAGCTTGACTGAGGTCACCCTGGGTGACGGACGGCTCATGGCACCTTCAAGGACATGTGGGAGTAGCCCACATGGTCATGTGGACTTCGATGTCTTGAGGGGTCGCCTGAAGGGCATGGTGGCCAGTATCACGCATGAATTCACAAAACCTATCAAAGGCGCTTATCTTCTTCTGCATGGTAGCCGCCTTTACGGCTGGCAGCTGGATGGTATTGGCCCTGGTGAGGCATTGGAAATAATGGTCCGCCGTTGCCGCGCTGAGGGGAGGACCAGGCTGGCAAGGAATTTGGCGGCCCAATAACATGGTGTCAGCCATGCCCAAGAGTCTGGGGTGCTCTATGATGGCTGCCAAGGGTGATCCTGCATGCTGCAGGACAGCCAGCGTGTTAGCAGGCTGCCAGTTGGGATACAGGGGAGGTGGATGGTCTGGTGGAAAACTACCCACCAGCTTAGGGTCTCCAAGCTCTAATACCACCTCAAACGGCACAGTCAACCTGATGTCAACCCGATTGGGGAATGCGGATTGGCAGACAAAGTCTTTGCAGCAAATACCATTGCCACGGGAGGGCTAGTAAATCCCTCAGACGAGTTGACGAACGAGGAACAAGCACGTGACTCCACATCACGGATTAACGATCTGCGATACTTCAGGGGGAAGCAACGGGTGAACAAGCTCAGAAGGCTATCAAGCTAAGCTAAGGGCACGGAGTCAAACGTGGAAGACAGGAGCGGGTGGAAGCCGTGCCCTTAGCTTAGCTTGATAGCCTTCTGAGCTTGTTCACCCGTTGTTTCCCCCTGAAGTATCGCAGATCGTTAATCCGTGATGTGGAGTCACGTGCTTGTTCCTCGTTCGTCAACTCGTCTGAGGGATTTACTAGCCCTCCCGTGGCAATGGTATTTGCTGCGAAGACTTTGTCTGCCAATCCGCATTCCCCAATCGGGTTGACATCAGGTTGACTGTTCCGTTTGAGGTGGTATTAGAGCTTGGAGACCCTTAAGCCGGTGGGTAGTTTTCCACCAGACCATCCACCTCCCCTGTATCCCAACTGGCAGCCTGCTGACACGCTGGCTGTCCTGCAGCATGCAGGATCACCCTTGGCAGCCATCATAGAGCACCCCAGACTCTTGGGCATGGCTGACACCATGTTATTGGGCCGCCAAATTCCCTGCCAGCCTGGTCCTCCCCTCAGCGCGGCAACGGCGGACCATTAATTCCAATGCCTCACCAGGGCCAATACCATCCAGCTGCCAGCCGTAAAGGCGGCTACCATGCAGAAGAAGATAAGCGCCTTTGACAGGTTTTGTGAATTCATGCGTGATACTGGCCGCCATGCGCTTCAGGCGACCCCTCAAGACATCAAAGTCCACATGACCATGTGGGCTACTTCCAGTGGCAGATGTAAACATCAAGGCTTGGACTTTGTAGCCCCCATCAGCATGCGATGCTTGCTGTCCTTCCTGGCCACTGAGTTTGACGGCTACGCCACCACCCATGGCAATTGGGATCCTCTCCACGGCAGAGGTACCTCCTCCACTACTCTGTTCTTGACCCCATGCATTGCAGCTTGTCTTGCTCCATAGCATACGTGGATTGAAGCGTGGCGTGAAAATCGGGAAGATGGAAAAGCGAGGGGCCCTCACTGGGGACTCCACAGCAAGGTCGAATTTGTGTGGCATTTGGGCACAAATTTCTTCCCCTTTCTGGTCGGGATGGTCCCGATCGTGGCAAAATTCGGACTGAAATGTGAGGTCGCTGGAGTTCCCCACCCTCACCTTTTCCACAAAGTCGTGCAGAGCATGCCCAAGCTCCACCTCGTTCACGATTTCCAGGGCCTGGTTGAGGTTCTCCGCAATCAACTCCTCAATGTGCCGTTCGTCCAGATCCAGGGGTCTCAGCAAATCTCGCGCCGCGCCCTCCTCCCCCGCTCCCTGTGTCTCCACCGAGCAGCCAGACGGCTTAAGAGCCCTTCTGGCCCTCCCTCCAAGCATGTTCCCACCTGTGCTGAGCCTTTTGTGTCTGTGTCTGTCTGTCTGTCTGTCTGTCTCTCCTCTCTCTCTTCTCTCTCTCTCTCTCTCTCTCTCTCTCTCTCTCTCTCCTCTCCTCTCTCTCCTCTCTCTCTCTCTCTCCCTCTCTTCTCTCTCTCTCTCTCTCTCTCTCTCTCTCTCTCTCTCCTCTCTCTCCTCTCTCTTCTCTCTCTCTCTCTCTCTCTCTCTCTCCCCCCCCTCTCTCTCCCCCGCCCCCCCTCTCCCCCACTCCCTCTCCAGCCAGTACGCGCCGCCTGTTTCCCACCCCCCCCTCTTCTGCAACAAAAACAGCGCCGCGTGTACCCCTCCCCTCCTCCTCCTGCTCCTCTTCAGAAAAAGGAAAAAAAAAAAAAAAAAACCCCCAAAAAAAAAAAAAAAAAAACTGCATTTTCCGCTAAGTCATTATCAGTTGGGATTATAACCTCGGAAAATGTATTCAACGCCCCGCCGCGCCCCGCCCCCTCCCTCTCCTCCTCCTCCTCCTCCTCCTCCCCTCTTCATGTTCAACAAAGGGAGCGGCGCGTGTCCCCGCCTACTCCTCCTCTTCTGCACCAAAAACAGCGCCCCGTGTTCCCCCCACCTCCTACTCCTCCTCCTCCTCCTCCTCATATTCATCGAAAGGAGTGGCGCGTGTCCCCCACATCCTCCTCTTCTTCTGCAACAAAAACAACGTCCCATCCTCCTCCTCCTCCTCATTTTCAACGAAAGGAGAGGCGCATGGGCAAGGGGCGCACCCTGGGCTTGCGCGCCGCAGACTTCTGCCAGAGAAGGATGTCATGGGGGTTCGCCACGCGGCCAACATACTTCTGCCCAAAGCGCTGCACGTGGATGGTGGAGAAGCCCCCGTAGTCCACCCGCAGCCTAATTAGGGGCAGCATGTTGTTGCCTGCCCCCTGGGCCTTGCGCGTGGCCCTGAGGATCATGTCATCCACGCGTGCCTCCAAGAACGCCGTTATGCCCTGCCCTCCCCCCGACCCAGCCGTACGGGGTTTAGCGGTTAAGGTTAAGCCCAATGCCCCGCCCTTTCAGTGCTGTGGCCCGGGACACTATGCGTCAAATTTGTTTCCCGCCGCCTCAGCCCCCCGGGGGGGGGGGTGTTTCCCGGGGGAAATTCCAGCTTGGCTACTCCCCACACTATGCTGAAGTATCGGAGAAATTTTCAACATTTTCGTCCCCTCCTGCAAGTTCCAGCTTGGCTCCTTGCCACTTCGAAGGCAAAGTATTGGAAATGTCTAGCAAATTTGCCCCCTCCTGCGTGTGCATCTTGGCTCCTCCCCACACAGGCTGAGGTATTGGAGAAATCTGGCAGAGATTGTGCGCTCCAGCAAGTCCAGCTCGACTCCTCCCCAACACTGCCCGAAGTCTCGGAAAAATTTGACAAATTTGACAAATTTGTGGCCTGCAGCCAGTCCAGCTCGACTCTGGCAGCGCAGGTTCATGCTGATTTGATACGTTTTCCTCAACCCTGGCTGACGTATCAAAAATTTTGCCAAAAGCAGGAGAGCTTGGACCAGAAACTGGAAGCGCACCGGGCCCATAGAGCAAGCCTTCCCTTCCTCAACCAGTCTCTCACACTTCCACGTACAACACAGTGTAACTCTTTCTCTCACACTTCCATGTACAACACAGCGCCGCTCCTCTCACACTTCCACGTAACAACACAGCGCCACTCTCTCTCCCTCCCTCCCCCCCCCTCTCTCTCTCTCTCTCATTCTTCCACGTACAAACATAGCTTGCACACACACACACACACACACACACACACACACACACACACACACACACACACACACACATCGACACTGCATTGACTGGCACATTCAGATGCTGGACAAGGTTGCGTGCGCCTATTGCTTCCACAAGCAATGAGGGGCAGGTCACAGCATCATCATGTCATGCTCTTGGCCAAGCTGTGACAAATGTTTTCAA
>KV908345.1:673848-686348 GCA_002005505.1 Botryococcus braunii | reverse complement strand
TAGTTTTTAAGAGGTTTTGAGACAACATTAAGAAAAGGCACGTGGTGGGTTATCACATGAGAACAGGTCGAGGAGAAGTGGTTCTGAGTTCCAACAAATTGGGCATACCTTGTAACAATGTCTTGACAAATGTGAGAGCTGTCCATAAGGTCATTGCATATCTTGGAGGTAAGATTGAAGTCAAGAAAATCAAGTGCATTCCCACATAACTCACCTATGGAGCTACAGGGACTCCCTTGACTGTTCAAGATGTCCCCTGAACTCATCTATTCTATGGCCCCCAATATTTCAATGTCTCCAGTGGTGCCATGCATGCACACCAAATCAGATCGCATATTAGTCTCTTTGATTATGGATGAGAGTGCCATTCAATGCAGGAGAACCTGTGTAATGTCACTGTGATATTCATTGACATATTGGGAATGTCAACAAATAGTAAGGAGGCTGTATGTTTGTGAACACCTTGGCAGCCCTAGTTTGATCGTACGGTCATATCGAATAGTATACACAATAGAACTGAGTTTCTTTCCTTGACAAATGCTGTAGGCACTATGGAGGCATTCATCAGGTAGCAGGTCTGTGAGCATGCAGCGAAATGGCAAGATCGAGCGTCTCAACATAACTCTATCGGTGAGGGCTTCTGCTTTGTTACCCTGCCACAGATTGTCCAGTTGAGCATGTACACAATACAAACCAATTTGGTGATGCACTTTTGACTTCTAGCCATAGCTATCTGAGAAATATGTTGCCATAATCAACTTGCGTGCATGTGCGTGGGCAACGCTCACGCGTGTGTAGAAAGAATGCCACGAGACCGAGTTTTTGCATAACAAGTTTGAGGTAACGCGTGAAGGTCTGAGTTTGAGTGTGAGTTTGTGAGACATGTAATGATGTGTGGCTCTATATGCTTGTCCCAACGCTTAAACAGAAGAGAGGAGGGGAGTTCTACCATATAGATTGTACCATTCCACTTGTGGGAGAAACTTGCTTGGCTGTGATGGCTGCTTGGCTAAGATGGATACATATCCACCTTTAAGGGTGGGTGTGCTTTGGTGGGGGCCGCACCATCACGCTCTTGCGTTATACGTATTAGTGCAGGAAGGCATCTACGTACCCACCAGTTGTAGTCCACGCTTGTGCTGGAATGAGCTCCAGGAAACTGTAGCTCTCTTACAAAAGGCAGTGGAGGCAGGGAGAGCAAACCGGCCTCCGACAAAAACGAAGAGGTTCAAACCTCAAGTAGAGTAGCTCAGTTGCATGATTAATTCGAAGGCCAAGTTCGAAAGCATAACCATAGATAGTGTCCATCAACGAGGTGTGCCCCTTGCTTAAAATGTTAAATTAATTACAGCCTTGCCTGGGGCAATAGAAGCAATTAAAGGACATTGAAGGGCAAAAAGTTGCAGGGATTAGTTGTACTGAGCCCTCTGTTCAAATGTTTACAGGGCCCCGGGAGCTACCCTCAGAGGGAAGCGGGCTAAATCCATCTGGCGTTGAATGCGACACCTCCTCAACCAACTCCATGCACCCGGGTACCCTGGGCGGGCCCGTCCAGGAGCAAGTGACCCAGGAACCCCAAGCACAAGGGGAGGAAGAGATTTTGGATGAGGACCAGGATTCAACGCCATCGAGTAAGCCTACGGGGCCCTCAAGATTGGAAGAGTTGCTGAAGGACAATCCTGAGCAATTGGGCGGATTACTAAGGGCGTTTAGTGACTTGTTCCCTAAGGGTTTGCCATGGTTGCCTCCTCATAGACATGTGTACCACACTGTTTGGATACAGCCTAGGTCTGTGCCCCCGCGGGCCGAACAAATTTGCTTTTCGTTTGTCTTCGTTAGAATAAAAAGAGAGAAATAAGATGGTTGATGAGCTTTGGGACACATATTGAGCATTGGGCTAGTCACTCAACCCTATGTTTCCCGATTCGAATTCTCTTTGTCAAGAGTAAGGAAGAGATTTGCCACATGGTCATTGATTATAGAGGTGTCAAGCGAATCACTAACCTGGGTAGGTGCCCCTTACCCGGATTGATGATCGTCTCGACAGGCTCGAGGGAGCGCAGGTCTTCTCTAGTTTTGACTTGTTAAGTGGTTATCACCAAGGTCGACTGAGAGAAGAGGATATTTCAAAACACGTCATTCTGGACTCCACATCGGTTGTACGAGGTCCTCCTACTACCTTTCGGGCTGAGGAATGCTCCGGCCACCTTCTAGGGCCTGATGAATAAGATCTTCACTGATTGTTTCATTCGGGAGGGATTTGTTGTTGTCTGTCTTGATGATGTGTTGATTTTCAGGAAGGATCCCTTCCTTCTCTTGAGAAAGAGAACAACAAATCTCTCCCGAATGGAACCCTGGACGATCTCATTCATAAGTCTCTGGAAGGTCGCCGGAGCCTTTGTTAGTCCAAAAGGTGGTACCAGAAAAACTCGACCCCAATGGAGTCCGGATTGCTGCTTTGTGGTATCCTCTTCTTTCAGCCGACCTTGGTGATAACCACTGAACAAGTCAAGGCGAAAGAGGGCCTGCGCTCCCTTGGGCCTATGGAGAAGATCATCGATGCGGGGTAAGGGGTACCTGTCCGGGTTCGTGATATATTTAACAGCTCTAAATTGTACTGATCGATGACCATGTGTAACTTCCTTTTTCTTGAGAAAGAGAACAGGAGAAGCATAGGGTGACTGACTAGGCCAAATGTGTCCTATAGGAAGGAGCTCATCAACCGTCTTGTTGCTCTCTTCTAATTCCAATGAGGATAGGCGATAACCAGGTTTTTTCGGGGGCACAGAACCAGCAGTATCTGAATAGTGTGGCGCACCTATCTTTGAGGAGGCAACCTTGGCAAACCTTAAGGAACAGGTCACTATTCTCCCTTAGGAACACGTCCAATCGCTCGGTTTTATCTTTTAGCACCTGTTCTGATCTGGAGGGTCCTTAACACTTACCCGACGACGTTGAATACTGGTCGTCTACCCGACGCTTTGCCTCCCCATTTGCCTAGGGATCCTGGGTCAGTTGCTCTTGGACCGGCCCGCCCCGGGTACCGGTACCCGGTGCCATGGAGGTGGTTGTGGAGTTGGCGGATTCTACATCGGATCGATTTAGAATAAAGAGTGAAGCCTATATTAGCCGCACACCATAATTCTTGCATGCGGGTACGCGGAATCCAGGGGCCAGAGACAAAAAGAGGGGGGATAGTGAAAACGAGAGAGAGAGAGGGAGGGAGGGAGGGAGTCCGTCCACGCTTGTGCTAGGATGAGCTCTATGGAAGTTTAGCTCTCTTACAAGAGGGAATGGAGGCAGGAAGAGCAGACCGACCTACAACGAAAAGGAAGAGGTTCAAACCTAAACTAGAGGAGTTCAGATTAATGATTAATTTGAAGGCCGAGTTTCGAAAGCATGGTTACAAAATTTATGGCGGATGTCAAAGTCATGTTGCACTCTCATAGGGTTGTGCGGGCAAGGAAAAGCATTTGCTTTTAAAAAGGCCTTGGAAGGCACGTCAGGCTGGTGTAGTTGATAAGAACTATATCTTGGGAGCAGGTCGAAGCCGGGGAGGAGGTGGCCTTAAAAGTCATGAATCAGAAATGATCTAATGGAAACTGTGAACGAAACCCAACATAGGGACACCAAAGCTGCAACTTGTTCTTGCTGGAAACATGTACATGTATGTTGATAGTGTCTTACCAACAAAGTGTGTTCCTTGCTTCATGTGTTAAAATAATAACAGCCTTGCTTGGGGCAATAGAAGCTATTAAATGACATTGAAGGGCGAAAAACTGCACGCATTAGTTGTACTTCCCTTGTGTCTAAATGTTTACAAGGAATAGCGAGAGGATCCATAAGATGAAGCCAGAGCTTGCAAGATGTGCAATTGTAAGATAAAGGTTACATTTATTCTCATTCCCATCACCGATATCCCACCAATGGTCTGGTTCCCTGCTACACCAGTGCCAAAGTATTGCTTGACGGGAAGGCATAGTCAAAACTAAAAGACCAAAGTTGGGGCCCCAGTTGGCTAAGCAGCTGCATCGGGACAGGACTTCGACCACTTTTGTATCAACTTTAGTCGCCTACCCAATTGCCATGTCCATTGACTGTTACACTAGAAGGTGGCAAACTTCATACCAAACGGGTCAAAGTCGTTGCACGGGGTGTCCCAAACGGCTCTAACATGGCTGTTCCCACCGCAGCTGCTTAGGCACAGGCCCCTCCATTGCTAGGATAGTATTTTGTTAAGGCTGTAAAAGGACTCAAGGTCATTATAAAAGCTGCCAGAGGTGGGGTCGATATGAGCTTTGTCTTTTAGGTTTGCCTGTAATCCTCTCTTGGGTTTGTGCAACAGTCCTAAAGAGTTTGGATCCCTTTATGTTTTCTCGTGCAACGAGTTATCCCTCCTTCCATGATTGCTACTTGGTCCGCTTCGTAGTGCCGGCCAGCTTGTTACCCCGAACAGCCATTTCCGCCAACTGACTTGTCTTTGTCCACAGGTTTCATGGGTTCTAGGATCACTGTCGCTACCTCCATCCCTATTCAGCGAGGATATTGCCTTAGCGGGGATCTGCCGCTCCAAGAACGTCACCGACTTGGGGTTAAGACATGGGATTTTAGGTACGTTTTCCTCCTCCATCCTGACTCGCCTGATTTAGATAGAAAGCCTTGGTTGGAGGGCGTCTTATGTTTTTGTTTCTGTCCTTTTGCCATGTTTATGCTTGCATGGGTCTTTTGAGACTGTTTGCCTTGCACACTTATGCCTTTTATGCTTTTGGTTCTCCGTTTATGCTTTATGACAATACGTTTGCTTGTTTGCTTGTTTGTTTGTTTGTTTGTTTTTCACTTGTTGCGTTTTGTGGTTCTATGTGGTTCCTTGTGGTACGATTGTGTGTTTGTATGTGGGGGGGGGGGGGGTGGGCGTGCGTGTGTGTGTGTGTGTGTGTGTGTGTGTGTGTGTGTGTGTGTGTGTGTGTGTGTGTGTGTGTGTGTGTCGGGGGGGGGGGGGGGGGCGTGCGTGCGTGTATTGGCAGGCAGATGGCGTCGGGGTTCTCCTCAACGTATGCTAAGCGGTACATTGTAGTGACGCAAAGCCTGAGAGGCTACACCCAGTAGAATGTACAGCTTGGCATACGGTTGAGCCAAGCCCTGACTGCCTACCGGCTCGCTGCAGTGAGTGTGTGTGTGCATGTGCGCGCGCGCGCGCGCGCGCGTGTGTGTGTGTGTGTGTGTGTGTGTGTGTGTGTGTGTGGGTGTGTGTGTGTGTGTGTGGGGGTGTGTGTGTGTGTGTGTGTGTGTGTGTGTGTGTGTGTGTGTGTGTGTGTAGCGAAATAGCGGACATTCTTGAACTGTTAGGAGGTGAGGGAGTTAGGAAGGAGTGTGGACGTGAGGTCTGCAAGACACCATAGCAAGGAGACGTTTACAAATCCACCAGACCTACCCTGTGATGGTTCCCTCGTAATTTCCTTCCGTGTAAATGAGCTCAGTAGAGTATCCAACCATGGGGGTCCAAAGTAACGTACTCGTCCCATCCACTACCTTACAACTCTCTAGTAGGGAGTCTCTACGCCGCCAATAGTTGTTCTGATCACCTTGATCGACGTGCCCCGACCTCTAAACGTCGCTAACCATGGACAACTATGCGTAAGATGCTGTGGTGCCAGCTATTAAAGGCGCAAGCGAACCCCTCACCTAGGGAGGTGCTCCCCACGTTCGAGCAGCTAACCACATGTCTTTCACATGCATACGGTATGGCGCCAAGGGCGTCTCACGTAAATGTCCCGAAATGCTGGCAATTCCTCGCATTCAATTACAGGGTCCCCCCTTTGGTCTATTGCATGTCGTCATGCAAATCCTCTCGAAGATAACCACCCACCCAGAGTGGGCGACCCACTTCAATCCCCTCCCAAGGAGTGTACACAAGTGCAATCCTATAACCGGCCTAGCCTTTGCATATCTTTGCGTATCGAGCAAGGATTCCCTCCAAAAGGCAGCAAAGACTAGACAAACGACCTCAGGGTAGCGGGGAAGGCCTTAGACGACCGGCTCGCCCCAGTTGGGCGGTCCCATCCCCTGGTGTTGGTGATAGTTGTTGATGGTGGGAAACCAGTCATCGTAACCACGGATCATAACTGTAATACCCTTTTGCAACAACAGGTGGGACTTAGCCCGCGAAGAGCCTCGTGGGCTAAGAGACAGCAAGAATTCTACATACTTTGGTTTTGGGAGATCTCTAGGGGGAAGACTAACGTTGCCGACGTCTAGACAAGATCTTGTCCAGGAACTCAACACCTGCGGCTTGGCGACTCTGTTGAGGAGTCCAGCCACTGGAGCCAAGGGCCCCAGGAGTCAAGCGACGGGTCCCCATGCACCCTGACGGGAGGCGCTGCCCAGGCGGGATCACCCCCGCACCATTCAAGTGTGAACCCTTCCTTGAGTTGGCGAGAAGAGCTTGCATGGAAGATGAGTGGTCGGGGAAGCAGGCGAATAGACGGAAGATGCTTTTCAGGGATGGAGTATGGGATCTGGTGTGCGGTTAGGATAGGCTTCACTCTTTGTATTAAGTGGGAAGGAGGGAAGGAAGTAATTTCCAGTGCATTAGGAGGTCAGGGATGGGGAATTAGTTGTGGGGCGGAGCCCAAGACAAGCTTGTGATTTCTAATGGCCTACCACTACTGAATCTCCCGGTCCGGGCCACTAGCATGATCGTGCGATTCTAAAGGCATTGCATGAACCTCTGTATGTGGGACACCCTGATTTTGGCAAGATGTATGAATTATTAAACCGGGAAAGGTTGTAACAGATGATCAACTGGAGCCCGCAAACATAGGAACACAATCCTTACATATTGAAAGCCTTTGGGTCACTACGCTATCATAACACCTCTATCTGTCCAAGACAATGTCCGAGAGCAGCAACACCATTGGTGCGTTACGGAGCGTATAACGCGTCACTCCTTATGAGGTTCTCCCAATCGTAGAACCCCTGTTACAAAGGTGGTGGCCGGGGGATGACAGAAGATGTGCCGGAGTATGTTGCCTGCTTTGATTCTTGTGGAAACCTGAAAGCTTCAAACACGTGTGCATTATTCGTAGGACTCCTTCACCCCTTGCAAATCCCTACCAGAAAGTGGCAGAGTGTCTCCTTGGTTATTATCGCGGGGTTGCCGAGGAGTAGCAAACGGAATAATGTCATATGGGTCGTGGTGTAATAGCAAGGTGTGTGTGCTCACTTGGTGCCACCACTACGGCTGACTCATATGATGGGGCAGTGCTGGAAATTGATAAGGTGTGGCGGTATCATGGTTTCCTGAGGAACTTGTCTCTAACAGGCCTGGGCTCCTAAAATTGCTGATAAGTTGGTGGAGTGCTCCTAAATTTATCGGGTTGTAAACCTGCACGGTCTACGGCCTACCACCCACGAACTGACAGGCCAGCCGGAACGGGTCAACAGGATCCTTGAGGATCATCTTAAGCACTACAACTGGTATAAACCACAAGAATGGGAAAGTTTGACGGTTGCAGAGTTTGCCTAAAACAATACATGGCATGCCTCCATGAACCCAGCCCCATTTCGTTTGACCAATGGGCATGATCCAAACATTCCATTTGCTATATAAGGACATATAAAGGAGACGTCGACAAATGGAGACGTCGAAATTGGAGACGTTGCAACCGCCAAGTGATTTTCCCATTCTTGAGGTTTATTTTGAACATAGTCCTGAAAACAATCCTCAAGGACCCGGTTGCAACCAATTGGCCCCTGCCGTCTGTCCATCAGTTTGTGGGTGATAGGCCGTAAACCGTGCAGGTTTGCTGCCGGTTAAATTTAGGAGAATTTAACTTACAAACTTAGGATCCTTGTCCGAGACAAGGTCCTCGGGAAACCCATGATACTGCCACACCTTACCCCTTTTCAGCGCCGCCACATTATATGAGTCGACTGAGGACGTCCGCCGTAATGGTGGTGGGCACAAAGTGTGCACACGAACTTAGCCGGTCCACCACGACCCATATGGCGTTCTTCCGGATGCTACTCCTATGCAATACCGTGGTAAATTCCATAGAGACACTCTGCCACTCACGGGTATTGATTTACAAGGGTTGAAGGGGTCCTGTGGGTAACTTATTTGAAGCGTTCACCCTTTTGACAAGAATCAAATAAAGCAACATACTCGCACACGTTTTCTGTCATCCCCCCGCCACCACCATTCCCGTTTACCAGTCCACACATCTTGTCAAAGCCAGGGGTGTTCCACATACAGAGGTTATGCAATGCCTTTAACGTATCTTGTCTTGGGTTCCTTCTCCCAAGTCTTTCCCCATCCATAATCTTGCAATGCCCTGGAACATACTTCCTGCCCTTCTTCCCGTTTATCCCATAGCCCATTCTGAAATGCACCTTCCGTCTATTTGCCCCTTGCCCAACCACTAGTGAGTACTCGTCTTCCATGCAAGCTCCTTTCACCAACTCAAGGAAGGGGGTTCACACTCGAGAGGTTCGTGGGTGAGCTCACTTGGTCGGCGCCTCCCGTCGGGGTCCAGCCGGACCCGTCGCTCGATTCGTGGCGGCTCCACTGGCTGGACTCCTAGGAGGCCTCTTCAGAGTCGCCAAGCCGCGAGGCTTGGGGTTTTGGGCAAGGCGTCCGCTACGTCAGTTTTGCCTGGCTCCCAAATCCAAAGTATGTCGAACTCCTGGAGTCTCTCAGCCCACCTAGCTCTTCTCGGGCTAAGTCCCGCCTGTTGTTGCAAAAAGGTATTTGTTATACTTCACCATGAAATGTTAGGGGAAAATGTCTTCCTCTTGAATACGTTGTGAACCAGAAGTACTTTGTGTGTCCTAAATTAATTTTAAGATTGAAGGGCGAAAAACTGCACGGGGTAGTTGAACTCGGGATTTTCATGTTTACACGGCTTTGCCCAAAGATTTACACGGGTTAGCGAGAGACGGGTGCCATAGCTTGCAATTTGCACATCTTACCTTGCATCGTAAGATAAAGCTATATCTTTTCTCATTGTTTTACTGAATCAAAGATGTTGTGAAATACTTTGCCAGTTTCCGTGGCCTTTATTTGTGACATTAACTTTCTGTTGGTGAAAGAAGTGATAGTCGAGTACGAGAAAGTCACAAGAGATTATTGATTGTTTAAGATACAGTCGGTTTGCTTGAAAGAGGTGTTGGTACAGAGTACACCTAGAGAATTAAAGTGGAAGGGCTTTCTAATGGTTACAGATCGTAACATGTATTGTGTATTCGGGCAACTTATTTTGATGGATCACAAAACGTAATATTTGCTCAATATTTACATCACATACAACAATGGGTACTAGGCTCACAACCTTTGATGACACGTGAGAGCGACGTCGCCAGCTTTAGTATCTGGCTTTTGTGAAAGCAGCCTCAAGGTGGATGTAGTAGTTACCTGCTCCTTTTACAAGTTAAGGTCGTGCCACCGCAATGGTTGGGTGATCGCAGCTTTTTGAGTCAGTGTGAGCGACCAAACCTCTTGCGTACTCTCTCAGACCTGTCATGCTTCATAAATAAATGTTACTTGACAAGCTTCCACATCGGAGAGTGGAAGCTTGTAATGTAATGTGTCTTTGTGGTGCACAATAGGTCTGACAAAGTTCTCGGAGAGGTCCGGTATACCTACGTAGCTCTTAACTGACTCTCAAGGCTGGGATCAGCTAACCAGTGCAGTGGCACGACTTGAATTTGTACGCGGTGTAGGTGAACTGCTACCTCCACCTCCGGGCTGCTCTCACAAGAGTCAGATACTGAAGCCGGTGATGTCGCTCTCATACGTCATCTGAGGTTGTGGGCCCATAACCTATTGTTTTATGTAGTTTGGATATTGAGCAACAATGACCTCCTCCTGTGATCCGTCAGAATAAGTTTCCTAGATACACATTATCGGTCATGATCTCTCACCACTCTTCCACTTTGCTTCTCCCTGTGTACTCTAGACCAGCGCCTCTTTCAAGCAAACCGGTTGTAAAAACAATCAATACAATCTCCTAGTATTTTCTCGTACTTGACGATCACTCTTTCACCAAAATTAATTCATCGTCGCAAATGAAGGACACGAAGACTGGTAGAGGTATTCACAGCGCCTTTGCTCCAAGAAAGCAAGCGTTCTCTTACGGATATGTGTGCGTATATACCTGAGATACCTATCCAACAAAAAGTTTGTCTAAATACACAGCATCGGTTACGATCTGTAATCGCTTTTCGTGTACACCGAGACTTACGTACCGTTAGCAACTTCTCAGTGAGAATCTCACAACGAGATCACATCTATACTCCTAGAGGAAACTTGGAGCAACTAAACTGCCGAATCTGGGTAACTGAGTAACGGGTCACTTTGCAGACGAAACACCTTTGAGAGAGGTCTAGGGAGAAATTGAGAGTAGCAATATAAGATCGTTTTTACACTGCCGCTTACCCATGTCGGGGCGTAAGAGGTATTAATATTACGGACCTAGCGAGATCTTCGTCTAGACATTTCGAGGCTGGTACGTGTACGGATTGGACATGGTCCGCTAACAGCCCTGCTGTTTGTTTGCTCGGCTGTCACACGGCCGACAGTGGCCACAAGTTGAACCATCTTGGTCAGCTTATCCGCCACTACAAGATTAGCATTCTTGCCACTACTTGTCTGAGGTAGCTGAGTGATGAAGTCTATGGTAATGGGTATGCCAAGGAACATGGGGTAAACCCAGAGGTTGCAAAAGAACCGCTGGCTTCAGATGTGGAGCTTTTTTTTTTTTTTTTTTTTTTTTGTTTTGGTTTGTTTGTTGCACGTGTGACAAGTCAGGACGTCCGCTCGACATCCTTTGCCAACATTGCAATTGGCCACCGATAGTGGCGGGACACCAACTTCAGGGTTTTCTTGACACCCAGGTGTTCTACGTACGGGCTATCATGCAAACTCTTGTAGGAGTTTTGGGTATGGGACCCAAATGCATTTGCATCTGGCACTGCTCTCCTGCCCTCGTGAAGCAGGTAGCCATCAAGGGCAACACGCCCTGCCACGTGGGACGGGCCCTTGAACCAGGCATTAACCTGATAACGTTTAGCTGTTTTCCTCTTTATGGTTAAATCGTCCTAAAAATATTGTAAGCAAACCCTCCACAAACTGATCTTGCCTACGGGAAGACCGGTCGATGACCGAAGAGACTCTGGAGTCTGACAGTCCTACGTGGGTACTAACGTATGGTCGGGGGTAGCGAGGCCGTTGAGTTGTGCTACGCTTTCCGGAATCCAGCCCGACACCGAAAGGTGTGCGGGGGAAAAGGCGTTACCGGGCGAAGTGGTTTGGGACGCTTAGCCTGTGTTTCTGCCGATGTGCGGGCCTCCTCCTCACAGCCGGATTAATCGGGGACTCTTGAATTAAGAGTCGTAATACCTGGGTGGGTGATAACCCATCTCATGAGAATGCTCGTTTACCCATCTCGGGGCGTAAGAGGTATTAAGGACCTAGCGGAGACGCTAGGAGGCCAGTGCGTGTACGCAACTATCCGTGTACAGCGGTGATGGTAACACTATCACGCTGATGCGTCACTATATACTACACGTCAGTATATATAGCTGGCGCATGGGGTGTTCTTACGGTTCACCTCGTGCAAGGGTCATTCCTGCACACACCTAACAAAAGTTGCTCACAGTATCGGACACATGACCGGGGCTTGGACTTGGAACGGTGGCTTAGGGTGGTAGCTCCACCTCTTTAAAATTTGTGTATCTCTTGTTTAGGTCTTGATTCCTATTCTCCCTGTCGCAGACTTGTGTAATCATCGTACAGCTGGGAGCACTGCTTGCCACTTAGCTTCTTCAGGTGTGCTTTGTACCAACCTCCTTTGACGCAAACCGATTGTATTTTGAACAATAAATATATTTAGTCTCCCTGCAACCCAATGGTCATCAAATGTCAAACAACCACTAAAGCAGCCAAAATACTCAGCATCGCAACAGAAATTCCGAGATCGCGATCCCTCCGTTGCCACAACAACGGAGGGATTCCCAGCGACTTTCTTGTATCCGGTGATCCCTCTTTCATCGAAACAAAGTCACTGGCAAAATTAAATGACGCGGAGAATGGCAAAGGTATTCACAAGGCCTTTGCTCCAGGAAAACAAGAGTTCACCATTCTGCCATGTCTGATCCTAGCCGCCACCCTTGTCAATCTCAACGTTACTGTAAATGACTGTACGGACGTGCGTTACACAATCAAAGACTGGGCCCACTCGCTATATCAATTTTCCTGCCCCTACATTTTCTAAAAAGCTAACTATGGTGCACTATACATCTGCACATCCCATACCCCTCCTCTCAAGTGTACACCCTTGATGGGGTCTTGCGAGTCCAAGTTCATTGAACTATCCCCAGCTGGGGATACTTGTACTTCTGTGTTGGATCACCACCTGATCATCCTAGTCATATGCATTCTTGCGTCCCATGTCTTCACTAGCGATGTCGGCCACGAGTTTAGCGTTCCATGATGACCTTAT
>KV908345.1:663848-666348 GCA_002005505.1 Botryococcus braunii | reverse complement strand
TCATGAACGGTCTGGGGGTGGCGCTCCCATTACAAAGGATTAAAGCATCACTCTCTCTTGGAAGAATTGTTTGTGTTTGTGGCGTGAGTGCGTTAAAGTGTGGGTTTGCCCCTTCCATGACAAGCCCACACTTGAAGAGGGCAATGGGACTTCAATAATTCCCTCTCTTGGGAGACATTGTTTGTGTTTGTGGCGTGAGTGTGTTAAACTATGGGTTTGGCCACACCATGACAAACCCACACTCAAAGAGGTCCATGGGACTGAACACAATGCAGAAAAAACAGGGTGGGTACTATCCTGAGGATAATACGCCCTTATGTCAGTAAATGGTTTGCTGCATTGTCATTGGTGTTAGACACACGCACTCAGACCGTGTCAGGGGTTGCCACAATCACAACACACTCAGCAAGAGTTAGAGTCAGAGTTAGCAAGAGTTAGTTGAAAGAGAGGGCGGGATTCCTCACCTGCATGGCCGTGGCATATCCATTGTATGCTTTGAAGTAGGATTCGTTCGAAAACTCCCAGAACTTCACCCGCTTCTTCTGCTGCAGAGCGTACTTGACCCACTCCAGTGCTGCTTGCTTGAGCTGCAACGATGGTGGGTTGTCGGTACATCGTGAGAAACTTGCAACTTAGAACAGACTTGTTGCATGCCCGCACCCGCACGCACACACACACACACACACACACACACACACACACACACACACACACACACACACACACACACAGAGAGAGAGAGAGAGAGAGAGAGAGAGAGAGAGAGAGAGAGAGAGAGAAAGAGTCAGAGAGGGAAGGTTCTCGCCACTGTCTTA
Organism: Botryococcus braunii; assembly: GCA_002005505.1. Classification (NCBI taxonomy): domain Eukaryota; kingdom Viridiplantae; phylum Chlorophyta; class Trebouxiophyceae; genus Botryococcus; species Botryococcus braunii. The sequence continues at coordinate 665,533 of KV908345.1, read as the reverse complement.
GTGTCAAAGTAGATCATGTTCAGAGTAACTGTTGGTTGTTCTAATCAATACTTCTCCCTACACCTTGGAAATGGGTCCCATGGGTACCAATGGGACCCATAGGTAAGTAGGCTAGCAACAGGCTCTTATCATGATGAGAAGTGTCCACTAGACACAATGACTTGAAATGGGGGGTCGAGCACACGTTTATGTGAAGAAGAAGGGAAGGAACTTGCATCCATTACCAGCGGTACCAGGACACCTCTTTAAAAGTGATACACAAGAAAGCAGGTGAACAAATGACCATGGCATGAGGACAAAACAACAAAGGGATCTGTTTAAGCAGACTTGAGAAGGGCCCAGCATGATGTTGGCGTAAAAAGAGTGCAGAACAAGTGTGTGTGTGAAGGAAGGGTGCACGACACACTTGCGTGAGAAGGGCCCCACGCTTGTTGATGTCAGAACGAACCCATGCTCAACCTTGTCTGTTTGCATCTCATCATGCCCTCTGGGCTGGACTGATGTTTTTCTTTCTTCTTGTCGCATTGGCACACGATAAGTTGTACGAGACAGGGCACTTGCGAACACTGTAGCGAGGGTCGTGATTCCGTATCTGATGAGAAGGTTCCAGAAGAGTCTTAAATGAGTAGAAGCTTACATAATCAGGCTGCGTAGTGACCTGAGGCAGGACTCGTGTGGACCCTATCCCAAGATCCTTTTTTGTTGTTGTTGTTGTTGTTGTTGTTGTGTGTGTGTGTGTGTGTGTGTGTGTGTGTGTGTGTGTGTGTGTTTTTTTTTTTTTTTTCTTTTATAAGCGAACCCCTTCCCCCCTTTTTTTACCTTTCTCATGTTTTGATGTCATGGATGGATCCATGCTGCTAAGCACGTGACAAGGGTCTGCAAAATAAATAGTCATGTGAGAGAGGTCCCGTGTAATTCTAACCATCAAGGGTGCCATACACAGTACGTGTACCTGCTTCAAAGGTGTTGACGTTCCGTTGACTACTGGTACTTTATTGGAAGGGCCCAGGACATGGGCCACTGAAAGGGTCGTGTGGGAAATGGCATGATTCCTTAAATAATCCCGGCGAAAGCCACTCATGTTTGACCGACTTTTCAGTCAATTTCTACGACTTTTTTTTTCTTTTCTTTTCTTTTCTTTTCTTTTTTTTCTGATTTGTCTCATTTTTGAGCATTTTCCAGTCATTTTCCAGTCATTTTCCACGATTTCTGTGTGTGTGAACTTCTTGTACGCACCTGCTCCATGGTTGCAGACTTGCCGCCGTCCTGTTTGTTGGCGCTGTCGTAGTTCAGGACGACAAACGGGTCCGCGGCCAACGCGTCGGACAGCTCCAGAAATTCGTCAAACTTCATGGGCTCGTCAACCCAGCTGGAGTTTGATTGGCTGTAGATGGTGGGATCGTTGTATGGCCAGTCACTGTCGGATCTCCTGGATGGCTGCGGCACCAGCCCCCCCCCAACCCATGGGCTCGCAATCTGTACTTTTTCACCTCCGCAATCACTTGCTTTCACTTCCGCAATCACTTGCTTTCACTTCCGCAGTCACTTGCCTTCACTTCCGCAATCATGGACTCGCAAACTTACTCTTCTCCTAAAGGGCAAGGACCAGGCACGCCTTAAACAGGGCCCCCCTGACAACGCAGCCGCATAGCTCCCTACCTCGGCCTTGGGGGGAAGGTATGAAA
>KV908345.1:656348-658848 GCA_002005505.1 Botryococcus braunii | reverse complement strand
CCAACCCACACGTGCACTCTCACACACGACAGACAAGCACACACGTGCATGCACCGTTTGTGCCCGGGGTGCAAGCAAAACAAGGGGAGGGGTTGGGACGGGGAACGGACGTTGGCATGCAGAATTCCCAGACTGGCTTCTCGGGCTCGAGCGGGGAAGAAGTCCTCGGCCGGGACGGTGTCGTCCGCCCAGGGGGATCCCGGGTGGCCTGAGGCGAGCAGGGGCTTGGGAACCGAGCCCTTGGGGCCCTGAGCATTTGTGAAGGACAACACCGGGGGCGCGGGAGCGGGAGCTTCCCCATTTTGACCCTGGGCATCATTGTGCGCTGACTCTGGACCTGATGCAGGTGCTCCTGCCCCATAACGAGCACCCCGAGCCGGTGGAGACCGGGCTTGGTTGGACGGGCTCCGCTCGATGTCCTCAGGGTTGGGCTCATCCTCGTCGTCCTGCGGGGCCTCACGGCTGCGTCAATGCATCCGCTTGTGCCGCCGTGAAGGGACTTGCGGTGCAAGATGGGGATCGTTTTTCGTCGTGATGGTTTTTCTTTGTGCGGCTTACCAAAAGGGAGGGGTTGCGTTTCCCCGCTCTGCAGGCCTCCCCGCGTCTCTCTCTCTCTCTCTCTCTCTCTCTCTCTCTCTCTCTCTCTCTCTCTCTCTCTCTCTCTCTCTCTCTCTCTCTCTCTCTCTCTCTCTCTCTCCCCCCCCCCCCTCCTCTCTCCCCCCTGTGTGACTGTGTGTGCGCGCGCGCGAGGATTGTTTTGGGGCCTGCTTGGTAATTCCCCCCGGGGGGGGGGGGGGCGGAGACCACAAAGGCAGGCCTGAAAAGCTTTTTGTGTGGCTCATTTGTGACAGATTGTCGGCCTCAGGAGCACTCTGGTGAAAGGAGTGGTTGATTATCCAATTAGGGCTTTTGTTTAGGGCCACAACGCGGTTTGAGGTGCGGGAGCATCCAGGGTGCTGGACCAGCTTTGAAGCGCGTGGCAGCACAGGCCTCTGTGGACACTCTTAGACCTTTCTCACTCCACCAAGCCACAAATTCATCATTGCAATAATCCAAGTCCGTCGCCGACGTCGCTCCGCTTTGTGATTTCACTGATATGAATACTCAGCTGCTGATTATTGATATGAATACTCAGATACTGATTACTGATTTGAATACTCAGCTACTGATTCCTGTTATGAATACTCAGCTACTGATTACTGATATGAATACTCAGCTACCGATTACTGATATAGATACTCAGCTACTGAGCACTGATATGGATACGCAGCTACTGACCAGGGCCTCATTCTCGGCATTCAATCAGGGCCAGCATTTTTAAAAATGCATGTTGTTGGAGCCCAAGCTGCGTTCTAAGGATATTGAGTCATGCATTCAACACACCATCTTGTATTGTTGAAAGCCACAAAATTCAACAGGATGGACGGGGTGACATCTTTATTGAAAGCAGAGGTTCATACCCCCCCAAATCCGGAATCAAACACGTCATAATCCTGAGAGCGAGCCTGGTTGAGTGGTATTGATCGCTGCACTCGTGCATCCACTGGTGCAACACCAGTAACAATCGCGCCCTGCACACAGCCATCAGCTCTCACGAAGTGCTGTGTATGGTTGCGCTGGTTGGAATTTGGTATTTGCCTGGTCAACTCAAAGAACGGGGTTTCCAGCCACATGAGCCTCAAGGAAACTTCCTACAGGCTATGGATGCAGACATGTAGAATGACAATACTTGGATGATTCCAACGCGCATTCACCCACAACAACCAGTGGGGCGCAGGCTTGTCTAGAGGGGCACCAGTAGTGCACATAAGAGACTCTGACTTTGAGGGTGGCGCCGCGCTTCCAGCATTTTCATACCCACCAACCCGTTTTCACTTTGTATCACTGTAGCCCTTGTTAATTTTACTCCTACATGGGTTTGTAAACAGAAAACTCAAAATTTTGCACCCACACACATGGGAACATACTTGTAAGAATTGCTGCCCTGAGTCCCCTCTCGTAACAGGTATACAGTCCACGGATTGGTGAACAATTGCCACCAAGCAGATAGTAGCCCAGGCTAGCTGCAATAGGGGTATTCTCCGAGAAATTCCTCTAGTTGCAATTCCAGCGCCATTCTGGTCGGGTATGCACTTCCCTACCAGCTCTGTAGATCTTCTAATCATTTCGTTTCATGTGCCGGGACTGCTCACAAACGTTTTACTCAATAGTCCCGGGGCTACCACAGGGCTGGCGGACATCCGACGAGACAGTCGCGGCTTTAACCGCTGCTATATGCAGCAACAATGGTAAATTGTCTTCAAAACCTGATAGTAGTCGGAGTTCAGTCAGTAAGTTGTTGCATCAGTGCACAATGCCGGTTTAGGTGGTTGCGGAGAGTACGCACCTGCCGCTGGTGACCTGCACGTTCGAAATTCAAACGATCTCGATTACCTAATCGGGTCTTGTACGGAACCAAGCCTCAGTGTACCTTCACGGTACAGCTAGCCTAAGGCTTGAA
>KV908345.1:645000-652221 GCA_002005505.1 Botryococcus braunii | reverse complement strand
TAACTCTGCTTTGTCTTGGGGCACCTTGAAAGCTTGTTCCTCTAAGTCCACTATCAAGCCAAGATACTGCCTTTCTTGGCTGGTTCTGACACACACTTGCTCCTGGACAAGCAAAAACCCAAATACGTTAACAGCAACAGCAGTGCCCTCATGCCCATCCACCCCTGTATGTGACTAGCAGCCAGGAAAATTGCATCATCCACAAACGTGGTCATCCTGAGGCCTCTCTCCCTGAGAGGAGCATACACCTGTAGCATGAACCTTGTGTAGGTTCTGCATGCAGAAGACAAACCAAATGGTAACACAGTAAACACAAAAAATTTTCCTTGAAAACTCAAACCCAGGTACTTTTGATCCTCCTTGTGCACCCTGAAATGATGGTAACCTGCTTTGAAATCTGTGAGACACAGCCAGTCTCCCGGCCTGGCATACTGTGGCACGTCAGTCAGTTTTTCATACGTGAAACTGACATATTTATCAAACAGGTTAATATACCTAGCGTCCAGAATCAGACGCAACTTGCCCTTTCTATTTGCCACCACCCCCAGCCCACTGCACACCTGTACTTTGTCGCCTGTGACTTCCATTAATGCCCCTGTGTGCAGTAAGTCTTCTAAAGACGCCTTGACAAACTCTGCATGCAGCTCAACCGAATTTCTATTAGCAAACTGTACCTTCCCAGGCCTGTCTCCCTGCAGCAGCTCTCGGACCCTTTGCCCTTGCCCTGGCAGTGTGGTCTTTAGTAATTCTACCACTTGCTGTTTCCTATCTTGATACCTAGGATGTTCCGACTGTGTCTTGGAATCTGCCCCTACCCATTCCAGCTTGATCCCGTGCCTTAGCCAGTTCAGCACTTTCTGCTGTTCAGCAGTCAAAGGCGCCTGCCCTTGTGCCCACACGAAATACCTCTCCCAGGCTTTTAGCCGACTATTGGGTACCCCTGCCACAAACTCTTCGTCTTTTAAAGCCCTGTCCCACTCCTGCGCTAGTAGGCGTGGAGATCTAAGCTCAGGCCCTTCACCTGCAGACACGCCTTCCTCCTGCCACGCTCTTAACGCATGCTGCACCTCTTCCCATTCAACATCTATCTTTGGTAGGCCCCTGGCAAGCCCTGTTGCGCATCTGGCAACTTGTGGCGTTTGCCCCTGCTCACTGCCAGTCCCAGCATGCTGCCCTGCTGCTTCTGCCCAACCTGCCTCCCTCCAGCCAGGTTCTCCAACCTCCAAATCTCCCATTGACACTCGCTCACCTTTTATAACCTTGGCTGGGCACTCGTAGATGCCATCCCCTGACCTCTGTGGGCAGGGGCATGCTGAAATTTGCAACCCTCTATCCCTGCAGTGGCATTACATTCTCCATCCAGCCACCAGCCCCTGCAGCAGTGTGTGGGCTCTGGCTTGGCATTGGGATAATGGGTAAGGTCGTACCCTCCTTTAAACAATTCCTTGCGTGCTCTCCCACCCGCCGGGAATCCACGGCCTCTCCCTGCCGGTGGCCTGTAGTTGGGTATGTAGCTTGGCACGGATGCGGTACGTTGAACGTTTACCGCCAGCAGTTGAGCTGCAAATTGTTCCTTCCCAGCTTCTGAGGCCAGCTTCCTTAACTGGGCGCAGTGCAGCTCCCAGTGTTCGGCGAACAAGTAGTCCAGCAAGCCAATTATCTCTCCAGCCTGCATCCCGCGCCATTCTTGTACCATATTTCTTTCCTTAGCCTTGCATCCTTGCACCCATTGCCAACCTTCCTTATCCGTGGGAATCCGAGAGGTCTCCCCACCGACTCTCTCTCACGATCGTCCACCGTCCGGACCCCACTCGCTTGCCTCTGTGCCCACTTCCCCTACAACTAACTATGTTTTTCAAATACAATAAACCCAAGTGTCCCTCTGGTCGCAAGCAGTCATGTTTAGCGCGCCCTTCCCTTAGCCCTAGGGGCTCCAGTCACCTGCCTTGCACCAGCCAGCCAACCTCCTCATCCCAGCCTTTGCAGCCAAGGTTTTTCTCACCCCTGCATGCTAAATGACATTTTTACCCTGCACCAACCGGTGTGACTTTCCCAGTTATACCCCCTCATGTGCTCCTGACCTTCCTACTGCTTGCCCTCTTAGCCCATCCAGCCTATTAACCTGCAACTCTGGCATTGCTGTTGTATCTGCACTCCCATAATTCCTAAGTGTCTGTGGACGCTTGCTACCATAGAGAAAATTGTATGAGGTTGCTTCCTTGCAGCTCTCTACTACCTGAGCTACCACCTTCTAGACCGCCTGCAGATGCAACCTTTTGTCTAAGTGCGACGCCCAACGTAGAGAGTCATTCCTCCAGCCTCACCACTGGCTTCATTTAAAAATTAATCACACGGATATAAACGTGCATGAATTTGTGGAAACGTTGTTCTGGCCTGCATAGTTCTGAAACCCCCCCCCCCTTCTCTCTCTCTCTCTCTCTCTCTCTCTCTCTCTCTCTCTCTCTCTCTCTCTCTCTCTCTCTCTCTCTCTCTCTCTGCTCTTAACCTAGCAGACTTCTGAAACTTGCGCACTATCCCGTGGCTGGCTAATCACTTACCTTTTCCTTGGCTTCAAGCTTCTTCATATCTGAAAACCAGGCCTCTATCGACAAGTCTGCATATTCTCCATTGACCAGGTTCTTGCCCTGCTTGAGCTCATCTGCAGCCAGTACCAGCGCCTTCTTGTACAGGTCCGTCGCGCCCCTTTCCGTCTTCCTGTAAGCCTTACTGCAGTCCTGTCGCAGTTCTGCTGCCCTCCTGGCCAGCTCCCGCCATCTCTCTCTATTCTCGTTCTTAGTAGCTGGTGCCACTCTCTCCTCCAAGGCCTTGATTTTGTCCCTGGCGCTGCCCTGCGCCCCTGGCTTACCTCAGCCTCCATTGCACTGCCATAGCAGATACCAGCACCTAGCTGGTCCCTTCTGCTATTCCTTGCCTTGTTACCATCTAACCTGCCCAACCCCTGGCACCCCTCCTCACTAGCTTTATTGAGGAGTTGGTGACTGTGATCTTCAACCACCTCTATGTGTATTTCTGTACAGCGCGCCTGTTTGTAATCCAGCATAGCAGTATCACTTACCTTCACTGTACCTTATTTTTTTTTTTTTTTTTTTTTTTGTACCTTATGTCAAGACCTTGTACTGGCTGTCTTGCTGGTTAAACGCCAGGATTTTTCAACCACGTATCAACACCTACATTCTTTATGTGGTTATGTGACTGCAAGTACATCTATGTGTGTTCAATAACCAACGTCACTGGGCCTTAAATTTGCTGTACAGTTGTGTGCTAAGCCTACCTAGTTCACAAGGGCTGCTCTGTCTTAATCAACCTCCCTGCTTCCGTTTGCCTTGCTGGTCCAATCCCATCCAGCTCCAACCTCTCTCCACGAGGATCCAGCCCCTTTGGGCACCTTACCATCCAGTTCCATCCTCTCTCCACGAGGATCCAGCCCCCTTGGGCACCTTACCATCCAGTTCCATCCCCTCTCCACGAGGATCCAGCCCCCTTGGGCACCTTATTATCCAGTTCCATCCTCTCTCCACGAGGATCCAGCCCCCTTGGGCATCTCCCGCTGCCCCTACCTGGCAGCACCGTCTTATACCTTTACCTCCAGGGTCACAGCCCACCCTTCCCAGCTCAAGTCCCCTGGCTGGTCTTTGCCCTCCAGCCCCATCCTTTCTGTAAGCTACTCCACTCCCCTTTTGGCACACGCTGCTGCCCTGCCCTCGCAGCACCGTTTTTCCTCCCCCCTCTCCAAGGGATATGCCTCCCTTACTTAGCTAACCTGGTTTACCTCTCTCTCTCAACACTCACCGCTCACGACCACTAATTCTATCCTTACTTTTGCACACTTCAGGTCCCTTGCTCCCCTGGATAGGTCTCACAGCGTTAGCATGCCACACAGGTTAAACTTCTTGCAGCTGCACAATCAATCATGCCCTTGGGCCAAAATAACACAATCCTCAGCCAACCGAAATTGCCGTGTTTAACAATAACTTACCTTGTTGGCTTGGGCCACTTTCTCTGCTTCAGTTCGAGGTTTCTTTCTGTCCTCTTCGGACTGTGACGAAGACGCACTGCTTGAGCGGCTTCTTGATCTCTTGCTTGGGCCTTCGATTTTCTCTTTGGATTTTATCTTTTTTGCTATCTTCGCTGGCGGCGAACCAAGACTTTGCCTGGCAATCTGTGCGCTGTATCCCACCCACACTGCCGGCGGTTCTATCTTCGTGACAAAAACCCGGTCTAGCCTATCGAATATTGATGGAGGAGTCAATAGTACCCTCTCAGGATCAAACTGTGCTACTGCATCTGGGTTTTTAAGCACAGCTTCAGAGTATTCGCGACCTGCGCTGACCAGACTAGTATGCACCACAACCACAGTGTGCGGAGCGTCCCCTGGGGACCGAACCGCCGTCTTACAGACTAACTTTACAAACTGGTTTTGCGTCAGAGCATCAATGTCGCCGAAATGAACCGCTGCCACCTCGTAAAGCTTATGTGGGGTTCCCTCCCTGCTTAACAGCACGCTACATAACGTCTTACTCGGCGGGGCTTGCACCCCAAGCTCGTCTGGGGCCTCTAAGTTCGCTGCCCAGGCTTCGAACTGCCCTGAAAACCTCCCAGGTGCTCTGGCACCAAACTCCATGCTTCGAAACTCGCAATATCGTCTTATATTACCAAAACCAGTGGCGACGGCCACTAACACCAATGAAGGTGCGTAGAGCCACCCGTCCCCCGGGTATATCAGTCAAGAGGGAGGGACCCACCTAATGGTTTCCTCAGTTGCTTGTTTGAATCCTATCCTTTGGTTTTCTATATCACCTAGCCTGTTCCCCCGTTGTTTCACCTGAAATATCCTTGATTGTCCATTCGTGATCTGGAGTCACGTGCTTGTTCGCCATTAGTCAATCCTTTTGGGGGTTTACTAGCCCTCCCGTGGCAATGGAATCTACTTCGCCTGCTAAGGAAACTACGTGAAGGGTGGATCATGTTTAAATTGTAGTTTGATTACGTTTCCAGCAGGGGCTGGGTAACTCCGTTACCAACGTTTGCTGGTGTGGCACTAGCGTTGGGGTTTGTAGTGAATGCGTGTGCAGATGGTCCTTTCTGCAATTAAAAAATTATCCACTCTTCATATAGTTTACCAACATGAAACCCTTTCCTTGGCCAGTTCCAGTCTACTAACAGGAAACCCCTTCCTTCTCTGAGAGAAGGAACTGGGTTCTCTCTTCGTGGACAGGAATCCCCTTCCTTCCTTCCCTCCTTGTGGATGGGACCCCCTTCAGAGCTTCCCCTAGATCCCACGGAGCTACATGTACAGATACTACTGGGGCAACGTGCCCTTCTTTCCCGCCTCAAAAGATCTTCGACAGACTCTGTGTGGTGGGTTCCAGAAGATTCGATACTGTTTTTGGTCCACACTGTGAACGTGCACGTGCTCCACTACCCAGAAAAAGTGCTTGAGAAGAACTTCATTAAATCCTTTGCGGCCGCAAGTGGCCCCGAGTTCTTGCCTCCTGGTGCGTGTAATTGTTTGAAAGCACGGCAGATGAAGAGGGATAAGGTCTAAAGTGAGGTGACAGGGCCAATAAGTAGTTGGAAGGCAAGCCAGTTAAGCCATATCAGACCTCCATAGTGGCCTCTTCACGAAGGACTCCAGGAAGTTTCGTACACATTTGTTATGTTGGAGAAGTGGCGGACAAATAAGACCGTCGTCACATCACGGATTCTGGAAGATGCGGGCCCGCTGTAAACGTGGTAAGCTGTGACTGACCCTGCGGCAGTTGGGTGGACGTAAACGACCTTTTTGAGATCAATTCTCGCAACGGGGTTAGTTTAGGGGCCCTCCAACGCGGAACTTTCTGGATCTTTCGTGCAAAACAGGGCCCTATACTGGCCTCACTAGAGAGTTTCGGTCCACGGCCTGACACCGGTATAATGGGTGGAACGTCCTGAAGTACGACAATTGAAGCAAGGCTGATATTCACTGCAAGTGACACGGCAGCTTCTTGACCGTTATGCCTCACTGCAGCCAGTTGGCGGACAAGGACATATAAGGGCTGAGGCTTTCAGCTCAACCTCTACCAGATTCGGAGACATCACTTGACACCAAGTACATTCTGAGAATTCATTCAATTGCCTGTCAGCTATTCATTCTGCATTTCAATAGCACCTTTTCAAACAGCGAAATTCTTAAGCGCATAGCAAGGATCTCAAGGTCGCAGCTCGAAGGTGCGTGCAGTCTGTAAGAGTGATGGGGACAACGTTGTTTACATTTTTTTACAATGAGAAGTCATCTCTAGAGATGTTCCATTATACACTCGGACACTAAATGCAGAGCCGGGCTTTGCAGGCTTGCATTGCTAGCCGCTATGGGATCCCGGACTCTGCTGTGCAGCTTTGTCCTTGCGTGTGCAGCAACCGCGGCCCTGGCAGATCCCTTCATCAAAAATGCTAATGTACGGACTTACCCCTATGGACATGCAACATCCTTCCAATGACCCAACTGAACCCGACGGCTCTCCCCGGCTCCTCGAATCCTAGCAAACGTTCGAACATTGCAGCAAAAAGAGACAGTCATTTCTTTTGGTATTTGGAAATTACATCCGGACATCATCGACGTGTTCGAAACACAATTTTCTGTCATCGTGAAGTAGTGCCGTACTCGAATTGGGCTCTCTATTTTTGTCGGTTTTTGTCAATGCTTGTCGTTAAACGCTCATTGTATCTCACATTTCTAATAGTGTTTGGCTTTGGATGCAGCTCTTGGACTTCCCCGAGGCCTTTGAAGAGCCACGACACCTTTTGAAGGTGCGCAGTCTCAGATACATCGTGCATTTTCTGTGAGCCAATAATACAAGCACTACGTAGTCACGTCGGATCCCATCATGCACGACGACCAAGGAGTGGGTGGGGATCTCAAGTGGTCAGTCGTACGGGACGGAGTCTTTGCTGGGGACGCAGTGCTCGGGATCACTAGGCTGTCCTGTCTCTTACTGTGTGATGTTCGTCGACTCAACCTGCTGCATCTAACTGAGGAGGGGTCCTACTCGTCAAGTTGAACACAAGGAGAGTTCTGTGGACAGTGCAGGTCGATTGCACTTCATTATCCCAGGAATGAATGCTTTCAACTGGTCTTCATGTGCAAATTGCCCTTAGAACGTGTGTGCATGTCCACAGACACAGAGGCAGCCAAAATTGAGTGAACCATGGTCAGCAGACATC
>KV908345.1:635000-637500 GCA_002005505.1 Botryococcus braunii | reverse complement strand
AGCTCTTGGAACGCAATAGCCATCCGTTCAGACGCCACCACATTCAAGGGATTGCAAAGACACTCCTGTTTTTCTGGGAGGAGGCTGGCCCTTTCATCGGTGCCTTCTACACAAACCGGCAGGCTAAATGCAGCTATACACAAATACTGTTTCTCAAACCAAAGAGGCTTCCAGAGTTCAGGAGACGCACCTGCAGGCAGCAGATTGATGGTTGCCTGCACATCACCCCCCACAACATGCATAAGGGAAAGATAAACGTGAGCAGATCAGACCGCTTTGGCCTGTGCCTTCTGCTTTCCATGTTTGACCCTCCACCTTAGTATCTTCCGCTTTCCAGGTTCAACCCAGCAGCATTGTACCTTTGCAGAATATGAAGTATGTCCAATCTTAAGCCCTTGAGACCTTGTATGTGTGCACGAGCGCGGGCGCGCGCGCGCACACACACACACACACACACACACACACACACACTCACACAAACACACACATGCATATGAATGCGGTGTGCGTGCGTGCGTGTGTGTGTGTGTGTGTGTGTGTGTGTGTGTGTGTGTGTGTGTGTGCACGCGGGAAAGAACATGGGTGCACAGCTCCCGATTCACCTGCCGACCCCCTCCCCCTCCCCCACACATACACACACAACAAATGGCGTGTGTCCCTATGGACAGGAGTAGATATGGATGACAGGAAATGTATTGGATGATAGCATCTCATTGATTGTTACACGCAGGATGCTATACTTGGGGCAGCTGATGCATGTGGGGCCAGCCCTAGCATGCATTCCTCAATTGGGGGCGCAAGAGCACATCCGATAGGCCTCTTACCTGGTAGAAGTCTGGAACGTTTCGCAGGGACAAACTATATGTAGATTGATCAGTGCCAATCACGAACTCTGCTGATCCCTGGGCATTGGATTGAGGTGGAGGAGGACTGTTGTCTCCATCTTTTGGCTTATAGGGTGGAGGCGAAAGATTTGCAACATATTTGGTCTGCGCCTGGGCAAGCGTAGCACAGCATAGCAAAGCACAGAGGATGCCCGTGTAAGCAATGGACTGTTTGCGGATGTTGGAGTCAGCCATGGTATTCGCCCAGACGATCCCAGCCCCTGTAAGGCGTATACCCACGCAGCAAAACCCGATCAAGGAAGCTTCAGCATACTTTAGCTGATAAGTGAGGAGTAAACCGCTCATTGCCCCTCAAGACCCGTACGCTGGCCGGTTAGGGTCGGCCTGACGCCGAGATCTGTGCCTGGTAAACACTTTGACTCTCATTTTGATGAAATCACTTTCTCAATGAGGCTGCAGCATTTTCAGTGATATTACAATCCTAAAAAAGTAATTGCGCGACAGGCAAGATTAAGAGGTCGTCAGAACCGTCGAGGCCAACGCCAGAAATTGGAGTCACAGGCCTTGATCCTCATCTTAAATACAGTAGCTTATGATATAGTACAATACAACGATTCAATTTACCTGTCTTGTCACTGGCGGATTAATTGCGATCGCCGTATAAGCCTACAACCGAAGTCCGGGACGACGTCGTGCAGAAGAGGGTGACCTAAACTTATGTGAAATGAACTAATGCGACTGAGCTTTAAAGTTTGACAATGACTCTGATATATAAGTACAGCTGGATCAGGATACCTCGTGATACTTTCCCCTAAACACAGGAACGTCCTGAGCCTTCGGAGTGTGTCTGGTTTGAAGGCATTGCCATCGGGCGGTACTCGGACGCAATACCTGAGGTACAGTATTTGCGCTAGGTTGGGACCATGTGACTTCGAACAGCACGAGAGCAGTGTACTTCACTGCCATCCAGGTCCTGGAATGTTTCTTTAAGGGACACAAACTTGCAACCATTGACTTCGACAACTTTGACCAGGCCATGTTGCAGGTACATTCCAATCTGTGGTAGGGACAAGAGCTTTAAGGGGACAGGAGCCCGCGGTAAGGTCGACCAGGGTGGCTGACGACATTGGCGTCAGGCCTCACGGGATTTTTTGGCTGATGAGATGGATCCAAAGTATCGAGACCTCCATGAGACTTCCTGCTTATGTGAGGCGATATGCGAAGTCAGCAGCAAAGCAGCGACGGGAGGCTCTGGCGGCCTGGGTGATCCGAGACCCGGATGCTAACAATCCAGACGCACTGGTTGACCCTTCCAGCAATTTCTATGCTTACTGGAATCTTAGTGCAAGAGCTGTGACTATTGTACCTTTCACTATATCACTATGTGAAGAATCTCTGTTATAATGGCCAGATTTGGGGCTGAGGAACTCTTAATTGTGCAGGCAGCCGGCACTCCTCAGCTTCCAAGATTCTACGTTCAACCCCAGGATCTGGTGAAGTGCCAGCAGGGGAGTGTTTTGGAGCTGAATACGGAAGAAACTCACCACGCCCTCAGGTCGTGCTTCAAGCCCATTCTCTGTTATATGAATGTGATTACTATTCTGCACAGTCTAACATGGAAAATGTGTTTCAAGATTGCTGCCTTCAAGCGGGGG
>KV908345.1:627500-630000 GCA_002005505.1 Botryococcus braunii | reverse complement strand
CTCCTCGTCCATGGATGGTCAGGGGAAGGACCGGGGGGGGGGGGGTGGGGGCCTGGGGTGAGGAGGGACCTCGTTAAAGAGAGGAAGTGGGTGTGGTGGAAGACAATGAAGAAGATGGAGGAGAAGAAGATGAAGAAGAAGGAGGAGGAGGTGGAGCAGGAAAGCGGGTCACACTCCGTGTGTGTGTGTGTGTCTGTGTCTGTGTGCGTGTGCGTGTGTGTGTGTGTGTGTGTGTGTGTGTGTGTGTGTGTGTGTGTGTGTGTGTGTGTGTGTGTGTGTGTGTGTGTGCGTGTGGGCGGGTGGGCTGGCGGGCGGATGTGTTCCACTAGAGAATCAGAAGACTTTGGGAGATAATGATTCAAAGGATGTAAAGAGCAAGTCGTTCGAAGTCAGGACCGGCCAACTCAGACAAATCTGTGTGGCGCCAGATTGGGCGTTAGTGTGGAGGTTGTTCATTCGAGCCGAGGTGCAGGAGTTGCCTGCATGTAAGATTACGTAACAAAATTATTTGTGACCTGCCCGACCTTCAATCTCCGTCTTCCCAGGTCCGGTATGTGTTTCCACGTGCTGCTGGCGCCGCTGAGATGATTTGGGACACCGTCGAACATGTGGATGCAAGGGTTACAATGTAGCAGAAATCTTTTTGACATTGTTCTTGGTCCTGAATTCGCCTTATCTCGCTTCTCATTCGAAATTTCAGTATATAGGTATCGACGTATACGTAGGGTCACTCCTGGGTCCTCGCCAATGAGATTCGAGCCGTCAACAAACATACGAACTGTTGTGAAGTGTAAGCTTGTGATTGGATCAAATTTTCCAGCCTGTTTGGGCCCGCTCACCAGCATTTCAGGCAGCCTCGGTGCCTACGCGCTTTTGGGTGCAGAGATCTTATTACGTACATTTTATCAGAATTTTGGGGCTGCAGGTATGTGCGTCTGAAAGGTCGGCGTGAACAGTTCGGCGCTGCCGCTGCACTCTGCTTGAAAAAGTTCCTACTTTGCAGAGTTTGACCGTTCATTGAGTATATACCTTTTTGAACACGAGTGCTGAGTTGTTGCTTGACTGATATCAACAGAATACTGCTTCCTCTTGTGTGGGAGACCAACTTCCATATTCCTGTTGGATCATGTCCAGACTTTCTATCAAACCCTCGATGTGCTACTACGAGAGGAGTGTGGAAATAATGGAGTAGGGAAGGGAAGGGAAGGAGGAGGAGGAGAAAGGGGATGAGAAGAGAGGGAATTAGGAAGGAGGAGTGGGAGAGGTGCGATAGGGGTGAGGAAGTGAAGCCCAAGGTAGAGGGAGAGGAGAACCTGGAAGTCTGAACCCAGGGCCATGTGAGTCCCTGCCCTGACAGTCCCAGAAAGTTTCTTTGGACTACGTAAAATGTTGGTAAAGTCACAAAAGTGGATTGATTTCAGACCGGTGCACCACCCTAAGACCCTAATGCCCAAAAGCCCAAAAGCTGAGGTATCTGAAAACACTATCTGGTGCAGTGGAGGCCAGGCGCTACACAATCATATTTCCCCCAGATAGGGTCGTCTTGAGGAAAGGATTGTAGAGCTAGGGACAAAGAAATTCATCAGATGCTCCAACGAGGAATGAGGGAAATGGAAGATGGGTCCTTTGAGGAAGGAAAAAGGAAGATGGGGGCGAGAGCCCTAAACTCCCACCCTGACACTCCCGGCAGTCTGACCCCATGGGTGTGACCTATTTCCCCTTCCCCCGGGATATAGCATGACTAATAACAAATACCCTGGAAACCAAGAAAGAGCAGGTCACATTGGGCCCAGACCTACGGTTACCCACCCCTACCCCCCACCCCCCATGAGTAATATCAGACCCTCTGTCTGAAGAGCTAACAACCCCCCCCCCCCCCCCAACAAGCAACTCCACAGCCCAACGAAGTGTGAAAGGTTGAAGTTTAATGTTCGCATTGCCCTACCTGGATTTGAAGGTTTGAGGGGACCCATAGGAGCAGATGGGGCCCTCATCTGGCCCTACAAGGTCCCATGTACATGCATGCAAGAAGCTGTGGTGTGGCTGGGTCATAGGAACACGATAAGGTGGTTTATCTGCACTGGGGTGTCCATGGGAAATGCACGTTGGGCTGAGGCATACGAAGGATACTGTTGTTTGTGGGAAATGCATCAATATAGAAGGCAATCTGTAAACACACAATCCAACCAATGCAAAGCATCCACAGTTGATCGTACCCCTAGAAACCTGTATCAGTGTGTGTTGTTATACAGTGAACAGCGTCCGGAACCCCCCAATTCACGTCCGACGCTCCCCAGAGGCTCCCCGACTACTCCCGAGACTGGTGAGGAATGTACAACGAAGCCAGGGGCATTCGCATACCAGATCGTGCTTCGGGACTTCTCAAGGGACGAGGGATATCACTAATTCACCTTCAGTGTGCCGCATTTTTATGTGTTGTTGGTTATAGCGTCAAGCAGGCAGTTTTCTAACGTGGGATCGCACGGTGCTACTACAGCAA
>KV908345.1:587500-622500 GCA_002005505.1 Botryococcus braunii | reverse complement strand
AGGGGGTGGGTGGGAGGGGGCAACGGTGGCACAGTAAACAGGCTGCTTTGGTGTTTGCTATTGTTGGAAGTGGCACAATCTAGTTGCTGACCAGATCCGTACTGCCCGGCACTGGATTCCCCTGATAGATGCAGGCCTTTCAGATGGTGCCGATAGGCTCATAGGGCGCTCCCCCCCCCTCTCTCTCACACACACACAATCACATTTACACACACACACACACACACACACACGCACACACACACACACACACACACACACACACACACACACACACACACACACACAGAGAGAGAGAGAGAGAGAGAGAGAGAGAGAGAGAGAGGCGAAATTGAAATTGCGTGAATAAACCGGAATGGGGGGTGTGACAGGTGTCGTGGGCTGCCTGCCCATCCTCAACCCGAGGGACTGCTTTGAGTACTATTCTGGGATGGACCTCCCCACACCCAGCGGATCCATGTTTGGCTGCTTGCACTGCACCACACTGCCTCCCGGAGGGGCCCATCCAGAGCGTTTTGATGTCAAGATAGCTCCCTTCGCCGTGCGCGCTCCAGAGAACGTCTCCGAAAAGGACCTCTGCGAATCGTGACACACGCCGCCCGCCCCCCAAAATTGCGGATCCCTTGGGGGAGGTACCCCCAGCTACCCGTTTGATGGCCGGGGTTTTTTTAAAGAGAAAAAAAAACCTCGGCCATCAAAGGGGTAGCTAGGGGTACCGGGTTCCTCCGCGTTCTGCGGATCAGGAAGTTGTAATTCCTTAGGTGTAAATGGCGATAAGTGATTGCAAGAGGGATGCACGTCCTGGGTGGCGGGCTCTGCCGCCCCCTCAGGGTTGCTTTGACGCGTCGTGGGGGGCCGGGGGGGAGGGGGAGGGGATAACGGATGGACGGCACCGGTTCGATTCCCAATGAGTTCTTGCTGGCTCCCATTTTTGTAGTTGGTGCCGCAGCGGGAGCTCACCTTCTCAACACGAGGAGGTACGTTCGCATTGTCCCACAGAACAGAGTGGGGGCCTCACGGCTCTGGAGGTCTCTAGTTTCTCTAAGGTCTTTGACGACACGCAAGCCCTCATGCATGTGAGCCGTTGTGGGTTTTCCACGACACCCCACAGAGGACCATGCTGCGCGCCAATATCCTAGCACTTTGGATGTGCTCACTCAGCATCCATCAATTCGAAGTATCATGGAGATGATCATTAACCCATCCCGGTGGTCATTGATCAATCCCGGGCATCACGGGCGCGGATGAGCTTGTGTAACATGAGTCATCGTGTTACGGGCTTGGATGGGCTTGGGATCTGGATTTGAAGTACTATTGCGGTATGCGGACGGGACGATCGGCAACCTACAGCGGCACCCAGCATGCCAGTGACTCGGCTTAATGGCTGCGTGTTTGAGAACCTGGAGCTGAAAAGTGGAAGCTGGAGTGAAGCTGGAGATCCGAGTGAAGCTGAAGGACCGTGCTATGCGAAGTTCTTGGAAAGAGTCAAAGCATGTACTGGCGAGACCGATACGAGGTCAGAGACCATATACGTAGGGCTATCTGGTGGATTGGTCCGTACATATACTGCGCGAGATTTTGCAATGCAATGCTTAAGCAACCCCAGGTCATTGAAATCTCCGTTGACGTAATTTGAGTGGTTGAGACTTGAAAGTGAAGCATGTCATACCAGTGTGAGGTGATCTAATATAAAGAGTGAAGCCTATCCTAACCGCATACCATAAATCCGTCGTGCAGGGACGTCGAATCTAGGGGCCAGATACTAGGTGATAGTGCAAGAGTCCCCTTTTTTGTAAAATGAGCAAACCTACAAGTTTGAGGTGGTTTGTGAATTGAGCGTGCTGCGGTACGTCTTGTGCAGAAATTTTTGGGTTTACGGGCATGTGTAACGTACGTCTGAAGGCTTGGACCCCATACGGCATAAGGCATGAGAGCAAGCAAAGCGGAAGATTACTACTTCTCTGCGAGCCGGGGGGGGGGGGGTGGTTGTGGAGCAGTGAGAACCATGGCACTGTCCGCTTGAAGGAGGTGTCTGTCGTTGCATAAGGAAAAAGGTAAGCGAGTGGAATAACCGGAAGAAACGGACGTAATGGATGTAGAAATCTGTGGCGTGCTTGTTGCTTACCGCCCGTGCAAAATGCTGCGTAAGTGCAACCCGTCATGTAGATGTGCGAGCCAAGGCTCGGCACATCCCCATGGCCGCCCCATGTCACCACATCCTCATGTCCTCCCCTGCAGGTCATCACTCGCCACATCCCCCTCTTCCCCACGTCACATGCCCATGTCCTCCCGTGCATGTCATCACTCGGCACATCCGCATGTCCTTTCCGTGTCACATCAGACATGTCCTCACCTGCATATCATCACTCAGCACATCCCCCTGTCCTCCCCATGTCACATCCCCATGTCCTCCCCCGCATGTCATCACTTGGCACATCAGCATGTCCTCCCCATGTCCTCGCCATGTCACATCCCCATGTCCTCCCCTGCAGGTCATCACTCGGCACATCCCCCTCTCCCCATGTCACATCCCCATGTACTCCCCTGCAGGTCATCACTCGGCACATCCCCCTCTCCCCATGTCACATGCCCATGTCCTCCCGTGCATGTCATCACTCAGCACATCGTAGGCTATGATCTGACTGGCCGATTGGTGCAAAAGACAGACTCATGTTTAGCACGGTGCTAAATATGACCGAGTCTATTACTGCCTTGTCGACATAGGAGTCCTAAGATAGGACACATGGCGGACATATAAATCGAAGAACACCGCGATAGGCGTCCGAACAATTATGTACAAGCAACTTGTGCACTAGAATACTCGGAGACCCTCTGAAGGTGTCCGAGTGGCTTTTTAAACCGTTCCTGAGAGTACGGCAAACCATTCATACATGTTTTTGTAGTTACACAAAAAGACAGAAGGCCGTGACGCATTAACCACCCATGGCCTAACCAGTTTTTATCTTAGGAAGGCAACGTGTGCACACTGCCCCCAAAGTCAGACATTTTTTTTATTGAAAATGACATTAATGTCTCATCCGTAAATCATGTATTCCAACGTCCTCCCCTTCAAAATGACTTTGTCCCCATGAAATGAAAAAGAACAAAGGGGGGGGGGGGTCCCGCTTGGCCCCTTCCAAAGCAACCAAAGCCTTAAGGACATGGCTGTACCAAAGCACATATCCACGATGACCGGCGCCGTCAACGACAGTGGACTGCAAAGGAACAAATACGAATGCTATGACTCCAATGCCAATGCAAATGCAAAGGAATAAATGATATGTATAAATGATATGCCAATGCAAATGAATAAATGTATGGACAGAACACGTGCAATCTTCTGCCGTCTGTGAGGCAGGCTCCTGGCCCTTATTGCATAAAAAGGGCGAGGTATACCCACACCGCAAACCAGGCTCCCATAGGTAGCTACAGCTATTGCACCCAGTGAGGAACAAAGACACGAAAGATCACGTCTGTCCCGGCTGATCACGTGTGACTCGTGAGGAGGAGCGACTGTCACCACTGAGACTAAGAGAGTGCACTCACGTGAGCACGAATAAGGCGAACTCTTTCTAAGCCTAAAGCACGAGTACCAGAAGTACCCCAAGAGCCCTAATGGCAGCCAAGCTGCAAAACACGTGGGCCGGCTGATGATGACACGACACCAGCCGTGGCCTCCCGGCTGCGGCATTACAATAAGCACATCCGACATAAAAAAGCAAGCACAACCGCAGTCTCGGTAAATTACGGACCCCCCTTCGTATAAGCAACGGTCCCCCGGAGATGCCCTCCAGGATGAGCCAAGAAAGCGAGGCAACGTTGCAATACGCGTGAAAGGCGGGGGAAAAAAAATAGCCCCAGTTCCTGAGTACGCCCCGGGGAGAACCTACGTAATGTGATTGCTCTGTGAACCAGCGATCCCGGAGCAATCAAATATATATTCACTTTTCTCTTAAATGTATGCACAGCATACAGCGTTTTTAAGTTTAGTAAAGTACAGATTTGTACTGCCCTTTGCCCCCCGGCGAAGCAAGTGTACCTTCAACGATTGCAAAGCAGTTATACCTTCTCGCTTCCCAAGGTAGGACTTGACATTTAGCGCTGACGGCCTTGAGGACACTTAAAGGTCCTTTGAAGCCCCTGACGGCACTGTGCAACACTTTACGGCCTGTTGAAATCCTCGACGGCCCTGTGAAACCGTTCCCTGTGAAACGCTTTACGGGCATGTGAAACCCTTGACTTCCATGTGAAACACTTGATGGCATCTTGAAACCCTTGACGGCCCTGTGAAACCATTCGCGGGCGCTGTGAAACACTTTACGGCCATGTGAAACCCTTGACGGCCATGTGAAACACTTGACGGCCACTTGAAACCTTTGACGGCCCTGTGAAACCGTTCGCGGGCGCTATGAAACCCTGGGCGGTCTTGTGAAACCCTTGACGGCCCTGTGAAACCGTTCACTGGCCCTATCAAACCCTGGGCGGCCTGTGAAACCCTTGACGGCCCTGTGAAACCCTTGAGGGCCATGTGAAAGAGCTGAGGGCAGGTTAGAACCGCCTAGGAAAATAAAAAACAGAAGGGAAGCCGGTGAGGGCCGCGCGAAGGAGAGCCCATCCCTATTGACTCGCCCTCCTGACTGCAGGGACCCGACCCAAGTTCATCCATATGTTCTTGTTGAAGACTCATCAACACAGCACAGGGCAGGCGGCTCTCCGCAAACCTACAGAATCTGTCTTCTTCCAAGTCTTCTGCGCGCCCCCGCATGCCAGATTTATGGTGTATGGTTGAGATAGGCTTCACTCTTTATTTTTAAGTTTTCTTCCAGAAACCATCTCCGCAGCATGCTTCCAGAAGAAGAAGTCTCCGTCTTTTCAACTACCAGAGGATGTCACAGATGGCCCGTCGGCATTCTCCAACTCCTTGGCTGGTCGGGTACGCTGCGCATGCTGCTCTGCCTCCTTGATGCGCTGGGCGTGCTGTGCCAGCATGTCAACCGGATGGAGGGCCTCTTCGGCATCCCTGGGGGACGCACCGGCCCACGAGGGAAATGCCACATTAGGCAACGCGTCAGCTCCGCTCCCAAACGAGTCATGGGATCGGCCCACAAAGTGTGTGTCCCAGGCTTCCTGCACCCCGGGATCCCCACAAGCGTAAGTACACCTTTTGCCGCGCTTTCCCCACGTCTATCCCAGAGTGAAATTGTCCCAGTCTTCCTGCACACCGGGTTCCCAATACCGTAAGACCACCTTCTGCCGTGGTTTCCCCATGTCTATTGCAGAGTGAAAGTGTCCCAGTCTCCCTGCACCCCGGGACCCCATAAATGTAAGAACACCTTTTGCCGTAGTTTAACTCACGTGACGTCAATTGCAAAATGAAAGTGCCGCCGGCTTCCTGCAACCGGAATCCCAAAACCATGACATTCACAAACAAAAAATGTGTGTGTGTGTGTGTGTGTGTGTGTGTGTGTGTGTATGTGTGTGTGTGTGTGTGTGTGTGTGTGTGCGAACAAGAGAGCTGCAGTCCGGTCTACCACAAATACACGATCTTCACCAGCATCCTATTCTGCAAAAAGACATCATGTTCATATAACACCGTAATACCTTCTCTCTCCGGCACATGTCGTGGACATAGGCACTGTACACGACATGTACCTATGCCCACTAAATGGGAATTTCCAATCTCAAATATGTGTCAAACACCAATGACAAGAGCAAAGGTGTGACAAATGTCAACGACAAGCGCAAAGGTGTGTCAAATGTGAATCACAAGAGCAAAGGTGTGTCGAATGTCAATGACAAGAGCAAAAGGTGTGTTACATGTCAATGACAAGAGCAAATGTGTGTCAAATGTCAATGAGAAGAGCAAGGGTCACCTGATGGGCAGAGTGGGCTGTGCGGGAGGGGGCCGCCTCTACTTCCCCATGCGCTGCCAGATGAGCCAGCTCCTCTCCGCTCGGTAGCTTGGGAGGAGCTTTGCCGCCCTCACCAGCCACAGCTGGCTGCCTTCCATTGCTCGTAGACGCCTGCCATGATTGAACCAACGAACGAATGAACAAATGTATGAAGCAACGAAGGAAGGAAGGAAGGAATACGTGCACACACCCACACACGTGCGCGGGCGCAAGCGGAAGTGGGGGGGGGGAGGGAGTGCGAGGCACCCTTGACAGAGCGCGGGCGCCGAAAGAGCACTGGGTTGCACAGCTGACAACGTCCAGCACTTGCACAGACAGGCTGTGTATGTTGTCACTGTGGCACATAACGGGCAGCCTCCCAAACGGAGCGTACTGCCCCAACATGCAGCATGTGCGTGGAGCACAGACAGGGTGTGTGTGATGTGGCACCTGGAGGGCAGCCTCTGACATGGAGCGTACTGCCTCGAGGGGGGACCCAGCCCGCCCGTCCTCCTGGCTGTCCTTCAAGGTCTCGGAGGCGGCCAACCGCGCTGCTTCATTTGACAATCTGGCCAGTGTGATGTGCCCCGAGTATGCCTGCCAAACATCCCCACAACCAGCCTTGAGCACGTGAGTCACACGCAACACCCAGCCTCAGGCACATTGTGAATCTCATCCAAACGCCCAGCATCAAGCACATTGTGAGTCACACCCAATACCCAGCTCAAGCACATCGTGAGTCACACCCCACACCCATCCTGAGGTATGATGCATGGCGATGTAAGTGTGTGTGTGTGTGTGTGTGTGTGTGTGTGTGTGTGTGTGTGTGTGTGTGTGTGTGTGTGTGCGAGAGAGAGGGAGAGAGGGAGAGAGAGAGAGAGAGAGAGAGAGAGAGAGAGAGAGAGAGAGAGAGAGAGAGAGAGAGAGAGAGACAGAGAGAGAGTGAGAGAGACAGAGGCAGAGAGAGAGAGAGAGAGAGAGAGAGAGAGAGAGAGAGAATGTTGTCACTCCTAGCTCTTCCCCCTCTCATTCTCGTCCCCCACATTCCCCTCTCTGTCCCCCCCTCTCGTCCGCCCTTCTCTCTCTCTCTCCCCTCCCTCCCACCCTCCCCCCCCTCCCCCTCTCTCTCACTCACTCACTCACAGACACACACACACCCACATACACACACACACACACACACACACACACACACAGAGACATGCGCGCGGGCCCGTGTACACTTGAGGAGGGAGGGACGGGATGTGCAACACAGAAAGGGCCTGACTGCAAATGGCGGAGTTGTTCCGGGTGGCAGGGGCTGGGTATCTCTTGCAAGCCCCCTTTCGGTCGAGCATACCTCACGGTCCAGATGCAGGGGCATGTGAGTCTGGCCGATGGCCATCTGCCGCGCCTTCTCAGCAGCTTCCGAAGCATGGACAGCTGCAATTGCAGGGGAAGCTGTCTCCCGTACGCCGCCCTTGTCGAAGGTTATGCTGCAGCCCCCACGCGCAAGTCATCTTCAGATAAGAAGATGCCACCATGCTGTCAAGGCCCCATCTTGTCAAGGCCCCATGTTCCATATCGCCACATGCTGTCCCATGTTCCATATTGCCACATGCTGTCCCATGTTCCATATCGCCACATGCTGTCCCATGTTCCATATTGCCACATGCTGTCCCATGTTCCATATCGCCACATGCTGTCCCATGTTCCTCACCCATGCTGCCACCTTCAAATATCATGTTGCTACAGAGCCAACCGTGAATGCTCATGAAGACATGACCGTATTACCAGTAGCAGCAACAGCCAACTATGCACCATGAGTTGGGGAACCCGCTCGACTTTCCTTGGATGAATCCTTACTCACCACCAAACCTCTTGCTAGAGGTGGTGCACCAGAAGCTGGTAGCCTGCTCAAATGGCTTGTGAATTATTCCTCTTTTGCTGCCAAATGTCAAAAGAGAAAGAGAGAGAGAGAGGGGGGGGGGGGGGCTTGCAAGAAAGATGTGGCACCAGAAGTGGGTAACCTGCTCGACTGGCTTGTGGATTATTCCTCCTTTGCCGCCACACGTTTTTAAAAAGAGAAAGGGCTTGTAAGAGAGAGGTCGCGCACCAGAAGCGCGTGACCTGCTCAACTGGCTCGTGTATTATACCTCCTTAACCGCCAAACTTTCTTTGGAAAAGAGAGGGGGCTTGTAAGGGGATGTGGCACGCCAGAAGCAGGACATCTGCTCGACTGGCTTGTGGATTACTTCTCATTCACCGACAAACGGTTTTGCAAGAAGAGTGGGGGGGGGGGGGGGGAGACGCACCGAAAGTGGTGAACCTGCTCGACTTTGTTGTGGATGACTCCCGTTGTGATGTCCACCGCGAGCGGGACAATGAGCTCATTGATATCATACGCAACATTGAAGCCTCTGTCCGACAGGATGTCGATGAACATGTCGGCGGCCAGAGGCACCTGTGTGAACAGGGGGTTGTGCGTCTTGAGTTCCGCGTGGCCCGCCAAACTGCACCTTCGGAGAAGTGGCACCGCCTCCGTGTTTATCAGCTCAATCACCTGCTCACCCCGATGCAGATGAGAATCAAGAAAAGGAAGATGGGGGCGAGGGCCCTAAACTCCCACCCCGATACTCCCGGCAGTTTGACCCCGTGGCTATGACCTCATGAGCATGGGATGTACTTCATTCCACAGCACTGTTCAAAAGCTTGCAGCTGCATCTCCCCCCTCCCCCCCAGTCCTGGATGTAAATAGTCCCCCCAGTGGCTGGTCCTGGATGTAATAGTACCCCCAGTGGCTGGTCCAGGATGAAATAGTCCCCCCCAGTGGCTGGTCCTGGATGAAATAGTCCCCCCAGTGGCTGGTCCTGTATGAAATAGTCCCCCAAGTGGCTGATCCTAAATGTAATAGTCCCCCCAGTGGCTGATCCTGGCTGTAATAGGCCCCCCAGTGGCTGGTCCTAGATGTAACAGCACCCCCAGTGGCTGGTCCTGGATGAAATAGTCCCCCCAGTGGCTGGTCCTGGATGCAATAGTCCCCTTATTGGCTGGTCCTAGATGCTATGTTCCCCCTAGTGGCTGGTCCTGGCTGTAATAGGGCCCCCAGTGGCTGGTCCTAGATGTAACAGTACCCCCAGTGGCTGGTCCTGGATGAAATAGTCCCCCCAGTGGCTGGTCCTGGATGTAATAGTCCCCTTATTGGCTGGTCCTAGATGCTATGTTCCCCCTAGTGGCTGGTCCTGTATGTAATCCTCCCCTTCCTTCCATAGCAAGGGGCTTGGGCTCCCAGGGCTGGAAGACGTGCACCAGCTGCCTCGCCTACTTTTTTTGTCCCAGTTTCTTTCGGCTATTGCTTCCCCCACAGGGCTTCAAACGTCGGGTCTCTTTGAGCCTCATAAGACACTCAAAATGTTTACAATGATGATGATAGACGGATGATAGAAAAGATGACGATAGACAGACAACTACAATTTAGTATCTTCTAGTCGATTTGAGATTTGTACCAAGACTTTACTTCTTTCGATGAGCGTGACCAAAATCCTGTCATGCAGTAAGGGCCCCTTTAATGACTTATCTTCCAACTATGTCGACGACTTGGCTCTACCTGCGGTCCTCTGTTTGGTACCTGCTGGCAAGCGCTATGGTAACAAAATAAGCAAAGTATATACAAGCAAAAGCTATCGTGCCCGAGGCCCACTTTCATGGACGTTTAGACAATAGAAAAGAAAAAAAAAAGAAAAAACAAAACAAACACACACACACACACACACACACACACACACACACACACACACACACACACACACACACACACACACACAAACTAAAAAAAAGGGTGGTGGGGGGGTTGTTTAAGGTGTGATACAAGCTGGCAGGCACCTTCATAAACGTTTTATTATGGCGTTTGCAGTACAAATCGAGGTGTGATACAAGCTGCTGCCGCGAGATTCGAACCAGGTCCTTTGCCAGTGGGAGGTGCCGAATTGCAGCATATGTTCCCTCATCCAAATCCAGAGATGACTGGTATCTCAATTCCCTAGTTATCTGGGCCTTACACTCTGCGTCCCACAGTCCCAAACACAGGCAATGGACCTTGGACGCAACAATGGATGCTACGCTGTCCTTCAGCATGTAGCTCTTCACACCCACTCCGCAATCTGGTGTACGCAATAAGGGTCCAGCCACAACAGAACATAGTAATTACCCTTCCAAATGCCTTGGAGATGCCCGCACGAAAACACACACACACACACACACACACACACACACACACACACGCGCAAACACACACACACACACACACACACACATGCGCGCGCGCGTGCACACACACACACATGCGCGCGCGCGCGTGCACACACACGCGCTCTTCCTCTCCCTCCCCGGCTCTCTCTCCATCCATCCTCATTTTTGCCCCCTCTCCCGCTTGCACCCCCTCCCTTGCAAGCATTTACACCTGCATGCACATGCAAATGTACACACACACACACACACACACACACACACACACACACACACACACACACACACACACACACACACACACACACATTGACAAGCACCCTCATGCCACGTCGACACGTTAGAAGGGTGGCTGGTGCCACGTTTGGGTAGTAAAATTAATTTCCAATTGATTTCCACAGTTTCACAATGCAGGGGTAAATGCTCCAATAAGGTTTTGAGGAATATCAAGAATCCCTGAAAGAAATCTAAAGCACAGAAAGCTATCCGGACAAAACCTCCTACGTTAGCCCACAGTAGGAAGGGCGGTTTGGGGGGAGGGGGGGTTGTTCCCACCATCCAAGGTTCCCATTGCATCAATGAGCGAGAATGGAAAATATTGCTTCAGCCTCAGGAGCGTGTTGTAATGGGCCTGCGAAAGCGTCCACCCACATATGTCACATACCGTCACGAAATCTTAGCGCCCCCTTTCTGGGTCTTTCTCTTTCTCTTTTCCTTTTCCGTTTTCTTTCTCTTTTTCTTTTTCTCTTTCTCTTTTCACTTTCTCTTTCCCTAACTGTTTTTCTTTTCTTCCTTTCTTTTTTCCCTTTTTTTTTTTTTTTTTTTTTTTTTTTTTTCCCCCGAGAGGAATTGATAAGAACCAGGTAACTGTTGGTACAAGGGGTTCCAAGGAGAGAGGTGACATGTGACAAGCATATCACAAGTGGAGAAGTTTGCACCCACCCACACAATGTCAAGCAGGGGGGCCTTTGCACAACCGAAGCTTCCCTCACTCGCAAAGCTTTCCACACTCCCAACCTCTCAGGGACCGAAATCTGCTGTGCTCAATAAAGCTGGCGGTCAACCCCAAACTCATGCACCAACAACCACGTTCCCATATATAGTTGTAAGTAAAAGCTCCTCTGCCTTAGTTGTGAATCAAACTCCTCTGCTTAAGTTGTAAATCAAACTCCTCTGCCTTACTCCTAACATCCCTGTCAGTTTCAATACGCTCAGGACGCCTGTTTTCTTCCCCCAGGCTAGCGCTGCAGGAGGGCTGGAGTACCTTGAAGACCTCGTACCGCCGGCGGCACTTGGCGGCGTCCACATCAGTAGCCCGCAGCTCCCACAGGTCCCCGGTACCCGCATCCATGACTCGCGTGTTGTGCATTGCAGCTAGCTTGGCTCGCATCATCTGCCGCCTCACACTCTCCTCCTGCTCTACATACAGTACCACCACCTGCGCCGTACCGCCCTCTCATTTCTGCCTGGCATGAACTGTACATATAGGTATCTTATTTGCACAAGTGATGAAAATTGAAATTAACTCGTACTGGAGATGCTGAATTTACAGAGAAAAAAGTGGTAATATCTGATATGGGTGGGCAGGACATCGAACCAGGCACATCACATGGCAGGGGAAGGCAAAGGAACCTCACGAGTTGGCGGAACTCTTGCCGACAAGGTCTCGATGCACACATCAGGATTGTTGGTGTTAAAGTACAAGCCAAGGATGCCACTGTTGAAGTACAATCCACTTTTGCCACTGACAAAAATCGCACCACAATCGACCCTCTTGATAGTAAAAGGAGCGCCACTTTTGAGGTACAGACTCCAATGCTGCCAGTCATCAGTCCACACCTATGATGCCACAATACAAGTGGACAGCAGAAACTGCCAGTGCTCACGCCCTGCCCCCCGGGTTTTACTCTTGTTTTTGTGCGTGCGTGTGTGTGTGTGTGTGTGTGTGTGCGTGCGTGCGTGTGTGTGTGTGTGTGTGTGTGTGTGTGTGTGTGTGTGTGTGTGTGTGTGTTATGAACTTTTTTACTCTTAGATTTAAATCAGATAAGGGTACCTTGAAGGAGGGGCGGGGGAAGCGCCATTCATCGGGGGTGTCGGCATGTTTGAGGTGCAATTCCATCAGCCGATCATGCAGCAACTTGAGAAAATCAACCTGCAGAGCTGTGCGCGGAAAGCCATCTATCAAGATTCCCGCCGAGTCTGCCTGATCGGGGTTGAAGATCACTTCCAGCAGGGCATCCCCCACCTGGCCTCCCCCACATGCCATCAGGGAAATGCACAAGAGGCGCGGAGGGGGTTGTTTGTCAAAATTGGGACGCAGCACCATGCCATCAAGAGGCTGCGCGACTAAGCAGGACACATCAGCACCACGCAGACTCGTGTTCTGTCTCCCCCTACTCCCCACCTCCTCCCCTCCCTCCCCTTCCCCTTCTCTCTCTTCCTCCCCACCCCCTCTCTCGTTCTCCCCCCACCCCCCGTCCCCCTCCGCCCCCTCTCTGTTGTGCCCCACACCCCCCCTCTCTGTGTCTCTCATTCACCACACACATGCACGCACCCCCCAACCCACACACACACACACACACACACACACACACACACACACACACACACACACACAGACACACACACATGTGCCCACACATGATGGCTTGGGGGTTTGCGGGGGCCGGCTGGGACTTGAAAGGGAGGCACCACGGCGTCACATGCACATGGCACCATGGCGTCACATGCACACACATGCAGATGGCTCGAGGGGGGACTGGCTGGGTCTTGGGAGGGATGCACCATGGCGTCAGGCACCAGCTCGCCCGCCTCCATCAGCTCCTTGATGCTCTGGTTGTGCTCCAGGAGGGAGGACATGCTGACGGCCCGAGTCAACCCGCGGCTTTCCAGAATGAAGGGCGTGTTGGCCCCCTTCCCGCTTCCGGGAGCTCCGTTCAGCCACACTATCTCCTTCGGGCAAATCATCCTCTGTGGCCACCCCCAGCCCCCTGCCTATCAGAAGCTGCCTACCAGAAGCTGGCTAGCTGGCAGAAGCTGGCTGGCTTAGCTGCCGTACCCGAAGCTGGCATACCAGAAGCTGGCTGCCTAGCTGGCGTACCATGTACCACAAGCTGGCTGCCTCGCTGGCGTACCATGTACCAGAAGCTGGCTGCCTAGCTGGCGTACCAGAAGGTGGCAGAAGCTGGCTCGCAGCCAGGAGATGCGGTGAGATCACTTTTGGCATCACTTCTGCATCCTCTTCTTCCTACCCGTCTGAAGCCAGGGAACCCCTCCTCTGACCCTGAGGAGCCTGTTCGGAGCCTTGTGGTATTTCCCCTTCTGGACCCTGTAACCGCGCGAATGCCCCGCCCCCACAGGGGGGGTGTGCAGGGCCTCGAGCACTTGCACTAGAAAAAGTGTGAATTGTGCATGAAAAAAGTGTATAGTGTGCACTTGCATTGCGGACCCCCTTCACTTCTGCTGGCCCCTTCATCCCCCTCTCAGGCCACCTCCCTTCCTCCTGCTGCCCCCTCCCTTCCTCCTGCTGCCCCTTTCATCCCCCTCCCAGGTGGGCCTCCACCTCATCTCCCCCTGCCATCCACCACCTTAGCATGCGCTCCAAAACCAGTGCAAAGCAAATCTGACTATCACTGGGAACTCCCGCGATGTCGAATTTGTGTAGATTTTCAGCGCAAATCTCTTCCTTCCGACTGGGGACAGCCCCGATCGTGGCAGATTTTGGGCTGAAATGTGATCTCGCTGGAGATCCCATCATCACAGGGGCAGCTCTCTTCTGATGTGAAGAAGCACAAGCAGGCGATCCGCACGTACCGGCTGACAAACGCAGTCAGCCCTTGTGACAGGTCATGTCCAATATGATGATGCTGATGCCAATGATGATGTGATAATCATACCGGTGATGATGATGACGCGATGAGTATGACGACCCGAACAAGAGGATGATGACAATGATGATGATGATGAAATGACATTGAACAATGGTGGTGATCATGTTACTGGCGGTGATGGGGATGATGATAACGATGGTGATGATGTTATCACAGTGATGGGGATGATGATGATGATGATGATGAGGGAGGAGGAGGAGGGCATCACATCTCTGTACTTGTCCTCAAGACGCCGCCAGCAGCCCTCGAAGGTGATGGCAGCTTTTTCGCTGACCTTGTCCCGAGCAGTGGCATGAAAAGCCTTGCTGGCCTCGTCGCCATAGCTGGAGCGAGTGCCCACACCCTCGCTGCTGACCTGGCGCCTCCCGCCCCAGGATCCTGCGACCTGCAGCATCACCCACGACTACACCTTTCAGAAAAGGACACTCGCGTACATCCACATTTGCTTAGAGTACTCCCCGAAAGCTGGAAAGGCTCTCGCGCCCTGTCCATTTCCCAATGATGAAACACGCTTACAAAGATGGACGCAGCTCTTGACTAGCTATGATCTACCCTGAATTCTCTGCTCTTTAGTCCGCCCCTTTACACAAAGCATGGTGTCGTGCTGCTCAGGTAACCGATGGGTGTGCTTGGGCTGCTGAGCCTACACAGGAGTTCAGTAAAGGCTATCCAGTCGGGTCGCAAGAAACAGCGCCAACCACAGTTTCAGACTCATAACCAAACAACCCCCCTGATGAGCGAGGCGGTGCCTGCAAAGCCTCTCAGCCTTTTTTGCCCTTCACCAATCAAGCCCCTGATCAATGAGCCGATGCCTGCAAAGCCTCTCACCCTTTTAAGCCCTTCATTTTGTCATCAGTGTGATGTCATCTGGACATTGTTTAGAAGGAAAGTTAGTTTTGGTGCCGGTTAGTTGGTGGGATATTGTGTCTGTTGTGTAAAGGCTGCACACAAGTGGGTTCACTCCAGAACAATGAGATCCAAAGCGTTGACCTGCGTAAAGTGGTGGGTAAAGTTGCTTTATCCCTTGCTCGCACTCTGTAATGTCCGTGGTTTGGAATCGGCGAGAACAGCAGACTGCAAGTAGTAACCATCTGGGTCGTGGCTGACCGTGGTGTGGCCATATGGGTTCAATGGCTTGCATATCTATATTTCACACGCCATCATTTATCAACTAAGCATCAAGGAGTCTGCCATTGATCCACATCCATACATGCCATAGCTGAATATGAAGTGTTATGGGGTTGTTGGTTACTGGGCTAAATTTCCAAGTTTTGGGGAAATTAAAGTTCCACCACAGATCCTCATTCTAAAATAATTTTAAAGTGAGACCATCCTGCCAGCAGAGTCTGTGTGGCATTGGCACAGGTGTGCGTTGACGGAACAGGTCGTTACCAAGATACCAGGCGTCGCCCCTGCTTGTTGTGCGCTGGCATTCCTGAAGCTCGAATCCAAAGCTCCAAAAGAACCATCGAACGTCAGGGAAGAAGAGGAGATGCCGGAAGGCCCTCTGCCAGTCCTAGTAACCGTGGAATGTGCCCTTTCACCTCCGTCTCCTCGCCCAAAATGAAGATTGCCGGATTGATCCAAATAGCAGGAAAGAAAACTTTGATTCCATGGCAGGAATAAGGATTCCTTGATACGCTGAAGGCGAATCAAATCCGAGGCAAAACGACGGAGACTCATGCTTCATGAGTCGACTAGTGTCGAGGAATTTACCAAGCATTTGAGACCTGCTGCCTTCCTACAGAAGAAACTAAAATGTAGACCATTACAGACTGTGATAATTGAGTTCAATTAGCGTGTTATGCACAAGTTTGCGGCGATCGGCAGTGCATACCAAGGACCACGTGCTCTCACATGGCCCCATGTGGGTATGCTCCGTTGGCAGTCCACGATGTGATCAACACGGGTAACCACTCGCTATCTTCTCGAATTACAGAAGGTTTCACGTACCTTTATTATAGCAGCAGCAGCAGGGATATAGGTTGTCGAGTGTGAAACTGTCCGCTTGTTTGTTTAACTCGTGTTGTACTAGGGAACGCCGCCGACTTTGTCTGTGTCGAGGCCATTTACCTGTGAAATAGAAATTTAGAAAGTTTGTTTGGTTTCATGTTATAGCGCTGGCTGATGTGCGTTGTCAACATGCGTGTTCTGGACAGGCTCGATTCGAATAGCGATCCGTCGTTCTCGAAATTCCGACCAGTCATGCAATTAGGAAGTTGGTTGGCTTACGACAGTTGACTTGAGGGCCCTATAGATGTGCTCTTCCAGAGCAGAGTTGCTTTAGCCTCTGATAGATGCCTTTGGCTCGTATACGTAAGTGCATACAGCGTGCTCCTGTCGTTTCCTTGTCTCAAGCTTGCGGGATTTCCACTGATTCTGCTATTGGAGCATCTCCAAAAGTTCTGGGTACGGCTTCTTCTGCCGTATTGCTGGCAGGAGGAACAGGAACCTGTCACCGGACTGCCAAGATTCTTGGCCAGCAAGTTCGCCAGTACGGAGAGCCAGCATATCAGTACTCTGAACATGATGCTGCAGCACGAGGGTTTGGAGAAGTGTCTACTTCTGGCAGGTCTGAGCACAGTAACACGCTTGCCAAATGCATTCAGTTGAGCCTGCATCAGGATTTGGCACCATCTGCATCCTTGAGCTGCCCTGCATGAGGTGCTGGTTTCCAGAAGGGTTGGGGAAGGGTGGAATGGGGTGGAAGGGCAGAAGAGAGGTGGCTGAAGTTTTGATGTTGTTCTTGGCCAGGTGTGAATGGGGTCAGGGACCAGCGCCTGCCACGATGACAGTAGCACAGAAGCAACTGGAGGCCTTGCTCCTGCATTTGCGGTTTGTGCCTTTTACATTGAGGGCCAGAATGCGCTCGCACTTGGAGACAGGCGAGCGGAATTCCTCAAGCGAACTGGATAACCTCTTCAACTCGGACTTCATGTACCTGGCGCCCGTAAAGTAAGGCCCGCATTGCAGACGTCGGCATGGGGAGCACCACACCAAGTTCTTCATGAAACAAGCCACATGAGCTGCAAAGCTTTATGGCTCTAACACCAGAGTTGTGGTGGAACATTAGTAGAGTGCAAGATCACAGTTGTCGTGGGATGTTTCATCATCACGCACCACATTAGAATGACAAAGTGCAACACCTCAAACCACATGCCCTTGCATCACAACTTAGTTGGAACATTTTGTACCATGCCCTCTCACATTTCACACACAGTTTAACATTTTGCAGTGCACTGCCTCGAATCACACATGTGGTGGAAGGTGCACACCACATTGCTCCACATCGCAATTTTGGTGGAGCGTTCCACACCAAGTGCACTCTGTGTTCATTGCCTAAACCACAATTGTGGTGACACATGTCCTGGCGCATGTGCAAACCATTTGCATCTCATGAGCAGTCCCTCGCAGCACAAATATATCGGAACATCTCACTCCACATGTGCATGCAATGTGCACTTGTGCGCCACATTCCCTGACACCGATGGAGAGGCCCAATGTGTGGATGGAGGAATGGTATGCTTAACATTTGGGCTCTCCCGAGGAGGGGAGCATTCGCAGCTAGATGAAGACTATCAGCCCCGGCAAAGATACTTTGAACGTGAATGGTTACTGGGGCACACCAACGAGTAATCCACTTCACACTGTTTCTCTTTGTTTGTGGCGTTGTTAGAAATATCGTAAGAATCACCGGCAAGAATCCCCCGCAAGAAGCATTCGTTGCAAGAATTAAGGACCGGGAACTCTGGTGTACGCAGGGACTTGCTTGTCAGAGGGAATGATCCCGAAGAGCTGATGCACCACATAGGACTGGGCACGCGGGAGCTACAGTCAGAGCGGTTCGATTTTGACCGGGCTCGCGAGATGTACGATGACCTGGAGTGCGACCGACTGGCCCTCCAGCAGCGGCAGCTGCAGTTGGAAGATCAACAGATCAGTCGGGCCCGGGCGCATCTGGAGAAGTTGCATGAGCAGTCGCTCAAGGAAGGGTTTGCTCACTTGTCCGGTCCCATGCGGCAGTACTTCCTGCGCTTCTACCAGACGTTCAAGGAGGAGTTCCAGAAGGAGCAGCTTCAGGTGGCCACCTCTGAGCATCCCCTTCCCGGTTACCTCCCTGGAAATGGCGCTAGGCGACCAGGAGCCTGGCATGCGTTGGTTGGGACATGAGGAGTATGGTAAAGCTGGGTGCGGAAATGTGGAGCATGGTTGAGTTTGATTTCGAGCGGGTGTGGTGCATAGTAAGTGGGGTATGCACTTGTGGAGCATGCTGAAGTGGGTCAGACATTGTCAAGGTGGTTGGAATATGTGGCACTTGGTCAACTGGTTAGGTTTACAAATCTGGGGTAACGTCAACTGGTGAGGTTGAGAAATCCGGGGCTTGGTCAATTGATTAGGTTCGGAAATCTGGGGCTTGGTCAATTGGTTGCTTTGAAAAATCTGGGGTTTGGTCAACTGGTGAGGTTGGGAAATCCGGGGCTTGGTCGATTGATTAGGTTGGGAAATCTGGGGGTTGGTCAACTGGTTAGTTGGGAAGGTTGGGAGATCTGGGGCTTGGTCAAGTGGTTAGGTTGGGAAGTCTGGGGCTTGTTCAATTGATTAGGTTCGGAGATCTGGGGCTTGGTCAACTGGTTGGGTTGGGTTTGGTCAACTGGTGAGGCTGGGACATCTGGGGGTTGGTCCACTGGTTAGTTGGGAGGTTGGGAAATCTGGGGCTTGGTCAAATGGTTAGGTTGGGAAGTCTGGGGCTTGGTCAATTGATTAGGTTGGGAAATCTGGGGCTTGGTCAACTGGGTAGATTGGCAAATCTGGGGCTTGGTCAACTGGTTAAATTGGCAAATCTGCGGCTTGGTCAATTGGTTAGGTTGGAAAATTTGGAGCTTGGTCAACTGGGTAGATTGGGAAGTCTGGGGCTTGATGGCCAGTTGTTCAGGAACTGAAATGCATTGCAAGCTGATAGAAAATCTGCCCTAGGCATCAAGGAAAGTCTGCCTGTGTGGACAAGGGACTAAGCAGGGCAAGTGGTGCATGCTTATGTAGGTCGGCAAAGGATGGGGACCAGGCAGCGTGACGATTGATCACGAAAAGTCCAGGCGACTTCTTGCACATTGGCTTCCGCAGCTGGACGCAAGAGAAGTGGCTCTTATTACTCTTCACAGTGCGCCGACCTTTTGGGAAAGAGATCACCAATTGCCCTGCTAATTATATCACTAATGGCCCTGCTAAAGTGATCACTAGTTGCCCTGCTAAAGAGTTCACTAATTGTCCTGCAAGGAGTGATTACTAATTGCAGGACACGATGACTTATTGCAGGTGGAGAGGGAGAGGGACAAAGGTCACTGACGGCAAAGGGAGAGTGGGATGGAAAGGGATCAGCGGGAAGGGGATTACTAATTGCAGGGGAAGAAGATTCCAAATGGCAGCGAAAGTTATCTCGATTGGGAGGGGAAGGAGGTTTTTGTTGGGAGATGGGCCGAGA
Source organism: Botryococcus braunii (assembly GCA_002005505.1). NCBI lineage: Eukaryota > Viridiplantae > Chlorophyta > Trebouxiophyceae > Botryococcus > Botryococcus braunii. Next base: position 603,016 of record KV908345.1, on the reverse strand, counting down.
TCCACTCCTGGAACGTGGATTGATCTTATTGTCAAGGAAGGAGATTAACTTGGGGAGAGAACTCTCTAACTGTGTGATGTACATTTCTAAGCTGAAATTTGCAGTCTGTAATACGAAGGAGACAGAAGGTGCCCGTTTTCTTGCTCTTCAGCATAAACCATGCTTCTTTTCCCTCCTTCTTGCCCCTCTCCTCTGTTGATAAGATATGGTGGTGTTCTCCTTTGAAGCTTCTGTCAATGCGCTGGACAAAATTCATGCATGTTTGAAGGTTTCCACGCTCTTGCGATCGGCATATGCCCACTTTACGCGCACGAGCATTTGTGCGTACGTGTGCGTGCATGTGTGTGTGTGTGTGTGTGACGCGGCGTTTTGAAGGGCTCTCACTCTCTCTCTCTCTCTCTCTCTCTCTCTCTCTCTCTCTCTCTCTTGCTCTCTCTCTCTCTCTCTCTCTCTCTCTCTCTCTCTCTCCCCCCTCCCCCCCTCTCTCCCCCTCTCTCTCTCTCTCTCTCTCTCTCTCTCTCTCTCTCTCTCTCTCTCTCTCTCTCTCTCTCTCTCTCTCTCTCTCTCTCCCCCACCTCCACCCTCTCTCTCACACACAGACACCCGCGCGCCACACACCACACACACACACACACACACACACAGAGAGAGAGAGAGAGAGAGAGAGAGAGAGAGAGAGGAGAGAGAGAGAGAGAGACTGGAAGGGGGAGGAAGGGAGTGAATTTGAAGGGGGGTTGGGCCGGATGTTATGCATGTAGGGCAGTCAACGATGTGTGCATGGCTTGCAGGAACGATGGGCCTCATTATTTCTGGAGAGGATCCCAACTCTTTCGGGAAGAAGTCAAATGGTGACAAGGACGTGGCGCTGTCTTCTGTTTTTTCGAGGGGCCGCTGCTCCTTTATGACTTTGGCCAAAGACATCGGTTTGGTGCGTTTTCACGACGCCCCAATTCTGCCATACTATTTTCTTCCCCCCCCCTAGCCCTTGCGGGCCCCTCTGTGTGTGTGTGGGAGGAGAAACGTGTTAAGGATGGATGCGCGTGCGTGCGTGGTGTGTGTGGGTGTGTATGTATATGTGTGTGTGTGTGTGTGTGTGTGTGTGTGTGTGTGTGTGTGTGTGCGTGCGTGCATGTGTGTGTGGGTGGGGAGGGGTGGGTGGGTGGACACACAACGAGAAGGGTGCGAGGAAGGAAAAAGGGGGAGGGAAGAAAAGTGGTTGAATGGGAAACAGGAGTAATGTGACATGTGGCTCAGGTGGTCTTTTGGAATTACAGAAATCTGGAGGGGCGACTTGTAAAAGATGTGGGGTTGAATAGGGATTAGGCCCTAGTTCGTAAGCCCACCCGAACTACAGTTTTTTGGAGGTGAGACTTGTAAGGGATGTGGGGCTGGATTGGAAAACAGGCCTGCCCTGACATGGTAAATCAGGTGGGCTTCGGAAGCCACAGGAATTTGGAAGGGAGATTCGTGAATGATGTGGGGTTGCATTGGAAACAGGGCCACCCTGACATGGTGATTCAGGTGGGCTCCGAAAGCTGAAGAACGCTGAACTGGGGCATTTGTGAAGGATGTGGGGTTGCATAGGAAACAGGCCTACCCTGACATGGTATCTCGAGTAGGCTTCTGATGCCGCCGGCTTTTGAGGGGAGATTTTCTAAAGGATGTGGGGTTGGATGGGAAACAGGCCTACCGTGACATGATAACTCAGGTGGCGCTGTCGATGAAGTTGAAGAGTTTGAAGAAGGCAACAGAGCAGGAGTTTTTAGCCCGGGGGGCTGCTGCTGGGAAAGTCAACAAGGCTGATGCCAATGATATACGCCTTGGTTCAAGCCTTGAAAAGCAAGTGTGGGACGAGGTAGGCTGGGCCCCACAGTGCTTTTCCTACTTGCGTGCTTGCTCGCATGTCAGCGCCTCTGCTTCTGTCACCTACCATCACTGGTATGCAGACGTGCAGTACACAGCTCTAAGGGCGCCCCCCCTGCCACCCCTGCGGGCCCATTGCTTTCACAGTGCTGCCCCCTACACCCTTTTTAGTCTCCCCCTCTCCGATTCCCCTCCTCCTCTCCCTCTCCCAACCCCCCCCCCCACACACACACACACACGCGCGCGCGCGTGTCATCTACCACCACCTGGTATGCAGACGTGCAGTACACAGCTGTCACCCCTCCCCCCCAAAACCCCCGCAGCCCCATCGCTCTTACAGGGCTGCCCTCTACACCCGTCTTGGTCTCCCACACTCCGATTCCCCTCCCTCCTCTATCTCTCCCAACCCCCCCTCTCTGAAAAACACACACAGACACACCACACACACACACACGCACACACACACACACACACGCGTGCGCGCGGGCATGTACACAGTCACACGCGTGCATGTGCTCTCACGATACCGGTTCCCAACACCCTGCTGCCCCTCCACCCTCCCCTCCCCTCTATCTCTCTCTCCCCATCTTGTGTGTGTGTGTGTGCATGTGTGATTGTGTGTGTGTGTGTCTGTGTGTGTGTGTGTGTGTGTGTGTGTGTGTGTGTACCGTCTGGAAAAGGGCACAGTCGGTTGACAAAATGTTCCACAAATGCACTAGAAGAGACTTGCTTGGCAGTTGCTGTAAACGTGGTTGGGGCCTCCGGTTGTAGCAACAAAAACTGGTGCTGGAGCGCCTGGGTCTGTGGGGCACGAGTGGCCCCAAGTTTACTAAGTTTGGAACCATGCCACACCGATACCAGCAGAAGGTCTTGGCGAAGGCGCGGAAGTGCTTCAAGGAGGTCGACAAATTGAAAGAGAAGGACGTGATCCAGGTATGCTCCCCAGCCGGAGTGACCTGGGAGTTTTGTAAAATCATTTTCGTTAAACTGAACTTTTCCATTTTGTGGATGGCTTCTTGAATGAATGAATGGATGAACGTTGACATTAGTCCGCCACATACTGCCCTGGATGTCTTTGTCAGGCAGCCAACTTGCAAGATTTATCCACACCTTCGGTCTGCAAAATTATACCGTTTGAGAGATTAAATCTATCCACTTCTTCGGGCTCTGCAAAAATTCTACCATTTGATTAGGTTTTCCTGGTGGGCTTTGTTCCACTGATGCAGCCTTTGAGCCGGGATGGCTGGGGCATTCCGCTTCTGCAGTTTCATATGTGGGGCATTTTTCGCCTGCATTGAGTATCTGGGGGCTCCGAGCTACGGCGAGAGGCCTTTAGCACTGTACCCAGGGTTTGCAGGGGCCATATGTGTAGATCGGCTTTTTGAAGTTGTCACCAGAAGTAATTCATGAAAGTCAACTCGCCAAGTCCCCGGTCCCCCCCCCCTCCACACCCTCCCGATATCCCCACACACCCCCCCAACCCCCCCCCCCACACACACACACACACACGCGCGCTCGCGCGGTGAATGCATGTATGCATTCACCTGCACGCATGGGGTTTTAATTCATATTTTCTGGCGTCTGCAGCCCTAAAAGCAAAAGGTATGACAACTTGAAGACTGAAGTGTGTGTCTCTCTGGGGGGGCTAGCTGGGGGCAATGTTGTTGGATATACTGCTGAGGCACTGCACGATGCCAAATGGGGAACCGGCGTTTGTCCACGAAGTCATCAAGGTTCAGACCAAAGACAACTTTCTGACTGTAGGCACCATCAAAGCCCATGACATGCTTTCTAGCCTCATCGAGCCCTCCCAGGCACGCCCCTTGCAATTCATTTTCTATCGGACTCTGTGTCAACGGGAGTGTGTGCTGTGTGTGGGGGTGGAGGGTGCGTGTGTGCTGCGTGTGGGCGTGGTGGTGTGTGTGTGTGTGTGCTGCGTGTGGGTGTAGTGGTGCCATGTGTGCTGCGTGTGGGTGTGTTGGTGCGTGTGTGCTGCGTGTGGGTGTTTTGGTATGTGTGTGCTGCGTGTGGGGGTGGGTGGTGCGTGTGTGCTGCGTATGGGTGTGGGTGTGCGTGTGTGCTGCGTTTGGGTGTGTGTGGTGCATGTGGGTGTGTGTGGTGCACGTGTGCTGCGTGTGGGTGTGTGGGGTGCATGGGTGCTGCGTGTGGGTGAGTGTACGCATGTGCTTGCGTGAGTGGCGGACACACACACACACACACACACACACACACACACACGCGCGCGCGCGCGCGCGCGCCACTTTGGTGTTCTTTTGAGTCAAATTTTCACATGCTTGCAGCTGCTCTGAGAATAGCAGCAGGGTGCACCTGTTCTGACCGGCCACATGCGACGTGCAGATGAAGTTGGCATTGACTTCTTCGCCAGTGTGGATGCCGATGGTGATGCCACCACGACAGTGGGGATATGGGCAGCTGGGGGGCTACTTCATCAGGTCGGGAGACTTGATCCGACATACCTCGCCTGATCCCGAAACTGCCAAGCTCATCAAGCATCCCGACACCTGCCTCGACCAGGTTTTCTCCCCTGCTTCGCCCCCCTTCTCTCTCTCACTCTCTCTCTCTCTCTCTCTCTCTCTCTCTCTCTCTCTCTCTCTCTCTCTCTCTCTCTCTCTCTCTCTCTCTCTCTCTCTCTCTCTCTCTCTCCCCCCCCCCCTATCTCTCTCTGTCTCTCTCTCTCTCCCCCCTCCCTCCCTCGCTCCCCCCCCTCCCCCTCTGTCCGCCCCCCTCTCTCTCTCTCTCTCTCTCTCTCTCTCACACACACACACACACACACACACACACACACACACTGTTCCCTCCCCTCCTTGCCCGTGTGTGTGTGTGTGTGTGTGTGTGTGTGTGTGTGTGGGTCTGCGTGTGCATGTGCGTGCGTGCATTTGCGTGTGTGAAGAGAGATGGTGGGTGGGAGAGAGTGGATGTCGGCGTGTGTGTGTGTGTGTGTGTGTGTGAGAGAGAGAGAGAGAGAGAGAGAGAGAGAGAGAGAGAGGGGAAGAGAGAGAGAGAGAGAGAGAGAGAGAGAGAGAGAGAGAGAGAGAGAGACGTTGTGAAAAGGGGAGCAGGAAGGGGGGGGAAGGGAGGGAGAGAGAGAGGGGAGGGGAGCGAGGTGTGGAGAGGTCGAGAGAGTTACCGAGATAGAGCGTGAGAGGTTGTGTAGATGTGTGTGCTGGTGCCTGAGAGATTGTGTGTTGGCGTGTACATATGTCTGCACATGCTGTGCAGTGCCCTTCATGCTTGCAATTGTTGTCAACTTTGCAGGTTGCCTTGGCTTGAGGTTTGTTTTAAAGTCTTTTTGGGCAACTGTATCCAGGCGGGCACATGTCCTTTCTTTTTGTTTGTCTCCGTAAGGGGGGGGGGGGGGGAGAGACAGAGTGCCCCCTCCCCCTCTCTCTCTCTCTCTCTCTCGGTTTGGTGTGCATGTATGTGTATGTGTGTGCGCATGTGTCTGTCTGTGTGTGTGTGTGTGTGTGTGTGTGTGTGTGTGTGTGTGTCTGCCCTCCCGTCTTTACCCTGCCTTTGTCTTTTCGCTTGCTCAGCCTCCTCGCTCTTTCTCCCCCTCCCCTTCCCCTTCCCCTTCCCCTTTCCCCGCTTGTGCATGCATGGGATTAGGGAAGTAACAGAGGAGAGGATGGAGCAGGTGTACAATGCGTTGAATGCGCTGGGGTCTGTGCCATGGAGAATAAACCGGCGCATCTTTGACGTCGTGGAGGCCCTTTGGGAGGGAGGTGGCGGCGTTGCGGCCTTGCCGACGCGGAGGGATACTCCTGCAACGGTCGCTTTCACAGCGCGGCGCCCTTCCTTCCGTGCCAAGACCTTGGATGTCACGGTACCCAATCCCAAGCCCCTCTCATTGTCTCCTCTTGATGTCACGGTACCGAATCCCAAGCCCCTCTCATTGTCTCCTCTAGATGTCACGGTGCCCAATCCCAAGCCCCTCTCATTGTCTCCTCTAGATGGCACGGTGCCCAATCCCAAGCCCCTCTCATTGTCTCCTTTAGATGTCACGGTACCAAATCCCAAGCCCCTCTCGCAGTCTCCTCTAGATATTACGGTGCCCAATTCCAAGCCCCTCTCATTGTCTCCTCTAGATGTCGCGGTGCCCAATCCCAAGCCCCTGTCATTGTGTCCTCTAGATGTCATGGTGCCCAATCCCAAGTACCTCTCATTGTCTCCTCTAGATGTCACGGTACCGAATCCCAGGCCCCTCTCATTGTCTCCTCTAAAACTCTAGGGATCATGCCACCTCCCTGCACACCCCAATTGTCATGGTGCCTCCCATGCCTCATCCTTTGTTCCCCTCTCCCTTGCCCCCCTTCGGCCCGTACGGCCCTGCCACTCCCACCGGATGCGGCATGCCTGGCCCGCCCCCCCCCCCCTCTCTCTCTCTCTCTCTCTCTCTCTCTCTCTCTCTCTCTCTCTCTCTCTCTCTCTCTCTCTCTCTCTCTCTCTCTCTCTCTCTCATTCCCCCGCGCGCGTGCGCGCGCGCGTGCGTGCGTGCGTGCGTGAGTGTGTGTGATCGTGCGTGCGCGTGGCATGGTATCTGTTTAATTGTCCACAGATTTTGGAGTTTTTGCAGCTTGCATTGTCATTATCATTCTTAGGGTCACCTCCGCTGTGGTGAGTGGGGGTGATGAGCGCATGCATAGTTTGAGACCGTTACACCCTCCTCCCTCCTCCTCTCCTCCTCCTCCTCCTCCTGTATTAGGCCTTCAGACCTTAAACATGTGAAGGGGGTTGAGATGCGTGTATCATTTGCTGGATGCAGGCAGGGAAGCTGCCAGCGGACTGGGACATGATTGCAAGAGTCGAGAAACGGAATCGGGAGCTTCATTCTTTGCGCTGCGATTTCGAGCTCAAGCTGGCGGTGACGATTTTTACCCTTTCGTTTATAATAGAAATATCATTCGGGATCTTCAATCCCTGGGTACATTAATTAGACGGGATTTCGATTTCCTGCGCTGTGACTTCGAGCCCAGGCTTTCAAAGTCAGTTTCTATCATTTCAAGTAAAAGCCCAGAGACAAATAACTGATAGTTTCACTCCCTGTGCTGTGACTCCAAGCTCAAACTTACGGGAATTTTATCCTTTATTGTGTTGTTTTCGCTTGAGTAAAAATGTATGTTCCACGCTGTCACCAGTAGATGTACAATGCTATTCCATCGACAATGTTTAAAATAATGCAAAACTCGTCATGAAGCGTGTACAGTACCATTGCCAGTATTGTTCCAAATCAAAAGCTGATCCTGTGTTGGTGAGTGTTCGATTGAATGACTGTTTCATATTACCCGTCACGATGAAAAATGTGCTTGTCTGCAAGCTTACATGTGACTCTCATCCACTCCATAGGGTCTCTACACGAATCTAATCCTCAAGACATCATCTAAATGCTGGCAATGTGATACCTGGTCATTTGAGCCCCTACAGTTTTAACAAAATTATTACCCAATATTCAACATTTTGGGCGTCTTGGGGAAAGAAGCGCAACAAAGAATGCCATAAACTCCAGTATCTTCAATTGATATCTTGCTTAATCAAAACATTACATCGATAAGCGACAACAGGGGTCTAAATCTACACTGTTCTGTCACTCATTGATCCTGTACGTCTCAGAGTGCTCCCCATACAAACAGATCATTTTCCAGAGAGTTAACCGGAAGGGTAGCCCAAATCAGGTTATATCACAGCAACAAATTTGTACTTGCCCCTGAGATCCTTTTAAACGCCCCCACGACGCGAGGTCATGTTGCGGGAGGATCTGATGTCCAATTGGAGACTGAGAAGGGTGTGGGGAGTGTGGAACAGGTGGCGAGGGACTACTTGGAGGATGAACTGTACTTCCCACACAGCCTGGACTTCAGGGGGCGTGCTTATCCCATGCCGCCCCATTTGAATCACCTGGGCGGTGACGTGTCGCGGGGTCTGCTGCATTTTTCAGAAGCAAAACCCCTTGGCCCAGATGGTCTTTTCTGGCTCCAAATCCAGGTCCACCCCCCCCCTCCCCGCCAAGGTGTCTCCCAGCTTCACCTGCCCACTCCCACCACCCCCTGTTCTCACCTCCCCAGGCTTCTGCGTGTTTGTGCGTGTGTGTGTTTGTGTGTGTGTGTGTGTGTTTGTGTGTGCGTGCGTGTGTGTGTGTGTGTGTGTGGGTGTGTGTGTTTGCAAGGGTCTTTGTGCGTTTTTGAGGGAGACTGAGTCTGTGTGTGTGTAGGAGTGCGTGTAAGGGTGTGTTTACAGTAGTTGAGGGTGTGTGTGTGTGTGTGAGTGTGTGTGTGTGTGTGTGTGTACTTGCGGAGGTAGGGTGTGTGTACCTGTGTGCTGTCTGTATGTATGTGGGTGTTGGGGGGGGGGGGGAGGGGCATAGGGCCACCCATCCTGCGACGAAATGTGCCAGTGTGCATGTGTTGGCATGTCACGGCCAGGTACATCCTGCTGCTGTGACGGCTGGTGGGGTTGTTTGGTTGGGGGGGCGGGAGTGTACGTCTGTGTACGTGTTCGTTTACGGAAGCATGCGTGATCTGTGCTCGCATGTGTTTGTGTGTCCCTGTGTGTTGGAAGGTGTGTGAATGTGTGTGTGTGTGTGTGTGTGTGTGTGTGTGTGTGTGTGGTTGTAAAGTTAGGAAGGGGGTTTGAGAGACAGAAAGAGAGGGGGAAAGAGGTGCATGTGTATCATTTATGCGCGGACGTGCGTGCGCGCGTGCGTGCGTGTGTGCGTGCGTGCGCGCGCGCGTGTGTGTGTGAAGGGGGGGGTGCCTCAAGGCATTCGCATGAGCAACTTTTGAATATTTGTGTGTTGGTTGGGGTAGCTGGCAAACTCTTATGGGAATGGCATGGATAAGCTGCCATACCATGAAAGGGTGGTGTTTGTACGCGACAATTTGCCGCTCATTTTTGCTTGTGCTGACAGTCCCACCACCAACCAGTAAGGCACCAGCTTTTTCTCGCCTGGTTTTGTGTGTGTGTGTGCTGGGGGTGGAGAGTTGTCGCGTGTGTGGAAGAGCGCTGAGGGGGGCCCAGACACCTTGAGCTTTGTGTACCATATCTTTACCTGCCTGCATGTCTTGGGTCTCCCACAATGGCAGCGCATCCCTGCCCGATTGCAACATTGCAAGCTCATCTCTTTGGTAGTCTGACAAGTGTGAGAAGTGTGCTCCTCCCCTTCGTCTCCCCTCTGTCTTTCTCTTTCTCCCACCCCACTTTTCCCTCTCACTCCACTCTCTCACGCGCGCGCGCGCTCTCTCTCTCTCTCTCTATCCCTTGCTTTTGATAGGTCTATCTCACGCACGCACACGTGAGCGCTCCCCTGCGCACACGGAAAAAAGTCCCAATACCACTCCGTTTTTTAGGATGCGACTTGATGTGAAACCAATGTCGCTTTAAACCCTGGGGCGAAGGGGCGAAATTTCTTCAAAGTAACTGGTGCACTGCAATACGCTCAAGCGGGGGAGGGCAAGTTCAAATGATGTACTTCACAGACATGGAGGGGCAAGTGTGCGAGCTGTGTGCATGCAAAAAAGGGTGCAAGCAGCAGTGCATTCAGTTGCTGCTGACAGGGTCTAGTGTATGGAGGTGTGCGTGTGCATTTCCCCGCTGATGCGAATAAGTGTGGTAGACGGCATCCGCATGTGTGCTTGTACGAGTAGAGGCGGCGCTCGCAATACAAGAAACGAACATGGTCAATCTTCATTGTAGCAGCAATCCAGCGTGCTCGAAATCGCGCGAGCGTACGTGTGGATGCCCTCTTGAGGGCTGTGCGCCTGCCTGCATTTGCATACAGCTGATGGGCAGATAGTTTAGGTGGGAAATGGCATTCCTTTGCAGGCACACATGATGGGTAGCAGTGTGGGGCGTGTGTATGCCTGGGCGTGCACAGCTTACAGGGAACAGTGGATGAGGGGGGTGCATGTGTACGTGTGTCCATGCGTGGCTGATGGGAAATATTGTGCGGAGGGTTGTGTGTGTGCCTCCGCGACCGTGCGCGACTGACGGGGAATCCGAGGGCGTGAGGGCTGTGCGTGCACGGCTGATGGGTAGCAAGGGTGTCAGGGCTGTGCGTGCGAGCGTTTCTCGGCCGATGGGGAAGGAGGGTGTGCGTGCGGGCGTGCGCGGCTGATGGGGAAACGAGGGTGTGGGGGTTGTGTGTGCGAGCGTGCGCGGCTGATGGGTCATGTGTGTGGGGGTTGGGGTGAAGATGGTGGCTGGGGGCGGACAATCCATTGCAATTTCTGGCAGGCTGCTTCGAGGTAGCCGACGCGTTCCGATCCCCCGACCCGACCGCATACAAGTCGCGGCTGCCGGTACAAATGGATGGCTCCTGCAACGGCTTGCAGCACTATGCTGCGCTGGGTCGCGATCTGGAAGGGGGTATGGCTGTCAATTTGCGCCCTGCTGACCGGCCCCAGGTTTGCACGCCTCTCCTCTCCTCCCCTTCCCGCCCTGCTTCCCCCCGGCCCAACTCTCTTGTTATGTGGAACGACGCCTCCCATATTGTTCTCTATGCGTGTCTGTGTGTGAATGTCTGTGTGTGTGTGCGCGCGCGCGTTAGTCTGTCTGTCTCTCTATGCACAGACACACACACACACATACACACACACAGACACACACACACACACACACACACACACACACACACACACACACACACAGAGAGAGAGAGGGAGAGGGAGAGAGAGAGAGAGAGAGAGAGAGAGAGAGAGAGAGAGAGAGAGAGAGAGAGAGAGAGAGAGAGAGAGAGAGAGACTACACACACACACAGTAGTGCAGTACAAGAGATGTACACAAGCACAGCAGAGCAGTGTCTGGGGTCACCAGGGGGTTGCCTGGAGTGCAGGATGTGTACTCACGCATAGCAAAGCTGGTTTTTGAGATCGTAGCGAGGGATGCGGAGAGCGGTGACCCGCGGGCGATTGCATTGTTGCCGGCAGTGGACCGCAAATTAGTAAAGCAGACTGTCATGACCTGTGTGTATGGGGTCACCTATGTGGGAGCCCGCATCCAAATCCAGAACCGCCTTCGAGAACGGGGGTGGGATTACGATGACAGAGTCACCTACACTTGCGCTTGCTATGGAGCCCATGTACGTTCCTCTTCCCGTTCGTTCTGCTCAACTCCATCGCTCCTTGACCCCCATTTGTCCTCCTTCATGCCCATCCGTCCTTGTGCCCATCCGTCCCTTCCTTATTCACTCCTTCACCACCTTCCTCCCTTGTTCAGCAACATCCCGATGCCTCGCTCCTCCACCGCTGTCCCTCCATGATCCCCATCCCTACTTCCTTCACCCCCATCACTCCTTGAACCCCATTCCTCCCTCCACCTCTAGCCCTTGCTCACCCCATCCCTCCCTCCTTCACCCCCATCACTCCTTGAACCCCATCGCTCCCTCCTCCTCCTGCAGCCCTTGCTAATCCCCATCCCTCCCTCCTTCAACCCCATCCCTCCCTCCTTCGCCACCAGCCCTCCCTGATCCCCATCCCTACCTTCTTCCAACCCCACCAATCCTTGAACTCCATCACTCCCTCCTTCACCTCCAGCCCTTGCGGATCCCCGTTCCTCCCTCCTTCACCCCCGTCACTACTCCGTGAACTTCATCGCTCCCTCCTTCACCTCCAGCCCTTGTGGATCCCCATTCCTCTCTCCTTGCGTCCCATCAGTGGCGTGTGTGAGGAGGGGGGCTGCGTGCACGTGTGCCTGTCTGTGTGTTCATGTGCGTGTGCATCCGTGCCTCTGTGGGTGTGCGCGCTGCGCAATCTGCGTGTGTGTGTGTGTGTGTGTGTGTGTGCACATGCATGCGCGCGTGTGTGTGCATTCGTGCGTGTGTGTGTGTGTGTGTGTGTGCGCGCGCACGCCGCGCAACACGTGTGTGTGTGTGTGTGTGTGTGTGTGTGTTTGCACATGCGTGCGCGCGTGTGTGTGCATTTTTGCGTGTGTCTCTGTGTATGTGTGTGTGTTTGTGTTTGTTCATGCCGGTCGTCTGAGACAGGGGCAGTGGATGGGCAGGTGACGTTGCAGGCAGTAGCCCAGATGTTCCAGGGCGCCCGGGGGATTATGGACTGGCTAACACAATGCGCCAAGCTGATAGCGCATCAAAACAAGCCGGTTAGGTGGACAACGCCCCTGGGTCTACCCTGTGGCCAGCCCTATGTTAAAAACGTGAGGCTTTCCTTTGGCCCGCTACATATGCCCCACCACCCCACCCCCGACACACACACCCATGCGTGAACGCAGGCGTGCGCTCATGAAGACACTCTCCCTTTTCTTAAGGCTCTTACCCTTCATTATGGTGACCAACATTCCGATATTCCCGGCAAGTTATTCCCCACCTCGTCCCCACCCCCCCCCTCTGACACACATGCGTGCAAGGAGGCATGCGTGGATGAAGACACACTCCCTGCTTTTGAGGGTCTTATCTTCATTAGGGGGACAGAAACAATGTGGAGTTAATGGCATCTCTCTCTCATCTCTCTCTCTCTCCTCTCTCTCTCTCTCTCTCTCTCTCTCTCTCTCTCTCTCTCTCCTCTCTCTCTCTCTCTCTCTCTCTCCTCTCTCTCTCTCTCTCTCTCTCTCTCTCTCCCCCCCCCCTCCCCCCCCCCCCCTCCTTCCCTCCCTCTCTCTTCTCCCTCCCTCCCCCCTCCCTCTCCCTCTGCCTCTCCCTCCCCCCCCCTCTCTCTCTCATGCACAGACACACACACACACACACACACACACATACACACACACACACATGCACACACGCATGATGCATGCACGTGATGCACACACCAAGCACCCCCGAGGCATTTGAAGGGCTGGCAACAAGGATCGAAACTGTGAGGCGTGCTGAGCTGTGGGAGGAGGGGTTGCTGCTGCAGAAAAAGGTGCAGGTGTGCACGGCGGTCTGCAAGGTTGTACTGCAGGACTCTAGCGATGCAGGCCGCCCTGGGAAGGACGGACGTAAGAAGGAAAGGCAAGTTTCCAAGTCGAGGCAAAGGACGGCTTTCCCACCCAACTACATCCACAGTTTGGACTCCAGCCACATGATGATGACGGCCACCCGCTGTCAGGCTGCAGGTCTCGGCCTCAGCCTTTTTGTCATCTACACAGCAACTACTTCGATTGCTATAAGAGGAAATCAAAATGTTGAAGAGGACATAAAAGCTGGTTTCGATTACGAGGAGAGAGAATCTTTCTTTTAAGTACTCGTCGAAGATGCCGATGTGCTGTTACTTCTGTTCATGTTTCTTCTCTTTTGAGCACTCATTGAAGATGGCAACCAGAGTCTCTTTTCTCATTCGTGGTGTTTTATGGTGGTGACCTCATTGATGATGATGATAATGACGGTGTGTTCTTGTTGCGTTATAAGTGGTAGAAGCGATGACACCCGCGTCCCGCTGCCAAAGCAGCTGGCGATGGCATCGGTCTTTTCCAAGCTGAAATCATAATGACAACAACAATGATGGTGATGATGATGATGGTGGTGGTGGTGGTGAACACCGTCGGCTGCCTCGAGGCAGTTCTGGGCTTTGGCATTTTCTTGTCTCCACCCCCTACTCTGCTGTCACTCCACACCACTTAGAAAAGATGATGATCTGTTTCTGGTGGCCCAAGAGACGGCGTTGAGCCAGCGGACTGAAATGCCATTGGCAGGTCTTCTCCAGCACTCTCATGCTTACATTTGCAAGGTTACTGATACCATTACTTGTTCGTTGATAAACCCCATTAACATTTGCCAAGTGCCCGTGATCATACCGTGCGTGGAACGCTAAACACTGGAGCAGTAGTGATAGGCGATACCGAGAAGTGGGGCATTCTGTGTGGGCGGGTAGCTGCTTTTTGCAGACGGAGGCTACAAAATCTTCTGGACACCCCCCCCCCCCCCGGCGGGTACCGCAGGCTCTGTACCGCAGGGCGAATGAGACCCTGAGGGGCATGGCTGGGTTTGCAGGGCTGACGTTTGCGGGCGTGCACGACTCCTTCTGGACACACGCCACGTCCGTACCGCAGATGAACGAGATCCTGAGGGGCGCGTTCTGCGATTTGCACAGCCAGCCGCTACTGCAGGATCTGCGAGCGCAGTTTCAGAAACAGCACCCCGAACTGGACTTTCCAGAAGTCCCGAGCATTGGAGATCTGGATGTGTACGAGGTGCTTTCGTCGCCCTACTTCTTCTGCTGATTTCCATGCCCCTCGGTACCGGCCCAGGTTGCGCTCCCTCTCCCCTTACTACCTCCCCTGAATCCTTTGAGCCATTGAGAACTGCTCGCGTGTCCCATGCTGCCGTTGTCTGTGGCTAGAGGCTCACCCCGTTGAGGCATCCTCCTGATGATGCCCATGCCGCCGGCTTTTGTCAGCTGAACGCTTCAGGCATGCTCACGCCGCCGATGCGGCCGTTTTTGTATTGGTGGGACAAGCCCCTCGGGGGGGGGAGGGGGAGGGCGGCTTGCATGCGCAGCCATTGAGGGACGTTCGCGCGGCCTGTACTTCTGCTGCTGGTGAATGAACAACCGTAGATAGGGGTTCTTTCAAGGGGCCATGCCGCCGTACTTCTTCGACTGAATGCTCACCCGCTGAGGGATGCTGACGTGGTGCGTACTGCCCGTAGGCTTTGCCCGTTCTGCAAAGTGTACACTCGCTAGACAGATGCTTGGGTGGCCCATGTGGCGGTGACCCTTGTGCTGAATACGCGCCTGTAGAGGGCGTCGCGCAACTTGAGCAACACCCTCGACGGCTCTGCAGTCTACAGATGAACAACCTTCAGGTGTAACCTTAAGCACGTGAACATTCCAGTAATGGCAATTCATCTGTGGAACGCACAGCCATGGGACGTTGCTCACCGTGTGCAAGTTGCTGTGGGTCTCTTCTGCGCACATGCGGTTAAAGTGATGCTCGCGCAGCGCACACCGGCCGGAGTGGCCTCCCTCCTCGAAGAGGGTGAAGAAGCCGAAATTGAGGAGTGGATAGAAGGGGCCAATGCCAAGCCCCGCCAACCAGTGCGGCTTGGCATAGCCGTCCTCTCAGTCCAGCTGAGAGGGAGTTCGGGGCAGAAAGGCTCCAGATCTCTTCTCGAGATCCGCAGCAGAGGGGTGGAGGGCGGTGGGATTGAGTTGGAAGGGTGAGAGTTTTGCTGTTGGCCAGGACACAGCCGTGCTACACACTCAGATGGCTGGGAAGGTGACGGTGTTTGCTTTTCGGACAAGAATCCGAAAATGCCACGCGCGGAGATGCATGGATTGTACAGCAGGGCTGCGTCCTTAGGCCAGGACACAGCCGTGCTATACACTTGATGACCGGGAAGGGTGACAGTGGGAACTCCCGCGAGGTCGAATTTGTGTGGGATTTTCTGCGCAAATTTCTTCCTATCGAGTCGGGAAAGTCCCGATCGTGGCAGATTTCGGGCTGAAATGTGATCTCAAGGGAGTTCCCAGTGACAGTGTTTGCTGCCCGGACAAGCATCCGAAAAAGCGGAGGGAGGAGTGGAGGGTTGTCGAGCGACAATGTCCTTGCCGAAGCTGCCGGGAGGAGTGGCGGGTGTGTACCTCTCGGAGAAGAGTCTGGAACTTTCTGCAGAATCTTCTGAAGAATCTTCGTTTTTTCTGCAATGGAACGTTCAGTATCCGAACTCAAGCCCTTAAGTTCAGGCTGGGTGACGTGGCCGCCTCGTTC
>KV908345.1:580000-585000 GCA_002005505.1 Botryococcus braunii | reverse complement strand
CCCCCCCCCCCCCTCCCCCTCCCCTCTCTCTCTCTCTCTCTCTCTCTCTCTCTCTCTCTCTCTCTCGTGTGTGGTGTGTGTGGTGTTGTGTGTGTCCGTCTGTCTGTCTGTCTGTGGTGTGTGTGCGCGTGCCGCGCGAGCGTGTGTGCAGGCGTGCGGCACTTCAGAGGGCCAAGGCATTCGAATGGAATCTCGTCATCGATGTCCTGAGTCAGGACATCTGACTGTTCTGTTTAAAAAAAAAGAAGACGCGTGCCGGAATTATGGTGTGCGGTATGGATAGGCTTCACTCTTTTTGTTAAATGGACATAGAACATGGATTTTTAAAATACAGACTTAATGAATGCAAATAATCAAAACAATAAAGTGCATTTATGATAACATGTGGACCATACTACATAACCCTCGTACGTGTTATGATAGTGCAAGTGAATCGTTCTTTCAAAACGAATCTGCTCAAAACCAATCTTTTTCTCTTTTCGTAGTACGTCCAGCAGGAAGCACGTCCGCCCGAAAGGTAGTGCCCCTAGAGTAGCAAGCAGCAGCAGTGGCAAAACACACTCCTTCATCTAAAACATATATATTTAAAAACGGTTCCTAGCGTGGCGAAAAGGGATGTGACAAGCCTTCAAAAGGTGTTCGGCTGAAGATGCAGGTCTGGGATTTTGTACTAGAGAGATAAACAATGCACTTCAACAGCAGTAGATGTGTCCTTCGCTGGCCCCCTGTCCACACTAGACAACCTCAGGGGTGTAGAGGCCCTGTACATGAAAACTTGCCGACCATTTGACATATACGGGCGAACTTTAAGTCTACACTCTTGGGTCAGGACCAACCAGTTATATACCCTTGAATTCAAGGCTGCAAATTGTACATTTACAGTTCATGCCAACTGACCAACCCTATACATGGGACTTACGGCCACCCCGCCCAGGTGCATGCATGTGGAATTCAAAGGTTTCCATATCGGGTTTCAAAGCCAACCTGGCACATCAGATTCATAAGACCACACATCAAAATGCTCATTGATGCAATCCTACACCTCTATAGGTGTAGCTGATCTGGCTGACGGCCAACTTTACAAATGGAAATGAATATTCACGACTGCGATGCCTGCACAACATATGCCAACTGGCCGCACACCTTACTAGTTAGAACTAATTAATTAACTATACCAGTGCGCCTGGCACTCTGGAACAACATTCCACGCAAGTTGATCAAGGCAGTGCACTTTATAGAGCATAAGCCATATGGCCAGCACCGGAAGCTCCTCAGAGTATATGCCCACCCACGTGACGAGCACAGTAATGTATCCGTCTCACATCACGAAAGCGCTCGTAGATCATCACGTATCACATATGGGAGTGACGACCAAGAAGCCAACCCCCCATGTGGGGGTTCGTGCAATTAAAACACTCAAAGCAGTATATGCCGACCTAACAAGGCTGCACCTGGCGCCGTGTAGCTGTGTCAGACCGGCCATATACGGTGTTGAGTTTTAAGTAAACCCCTATGGGCTCCAATACATGGGATGGGGCGGGATAGGATGAGATGGGACAAATTATAAACAGCCAAGTCAGCGGCCTATTCAGGCCGCTGAGTTGGCTGTTATAACGTTATAACGCGTCGGACTGGCAGCCCTTGACCACTCTTAAGAATTCAAATGAAATACATCAAACACGCAAACCTTGTGTCCTAAATGTCACGTCACCAAAATCATTGGCTTGCTGGCTCGTCAGAGTATCCAGCGGCGCGGCCCGAGCGGCCAGGGACCGCCTTCTCCACCGGCCTCTGCGGTTCCTCAGGGTACCTTGGGGTCAGGCCCTGGAAGGTGCGACGCAGTAACAGATAATCCGCGGCACTCCGTACATCCGCCAGAGCCCCTATCCCGGACTCACCGGATTTAAGATCCCACTTGCGTGAAAAGATCACATTTCTCTCATGTGGTCGAGCACTACTCAAGTCACTCCCCTGTCCCTCGTCCACCTTCTAAGATCCAAGACGTGATCTAGAAGTTCTAAGATCACTTCTCCCTCGCGTTCGCCTGTGGCTCGGATCACTCTGTCCCGGGGACACCTTAGAGAAAAACATTCCCCGACGACTCACGGTCTGGCACAGCTTCTCGCCCCCGTTCCCAGTCCACATCAGATCACCTTTCCCTCGTGGCCGTTCTTCACGATCAAGTCTCCGTCTTCCCTAGTCCGTCTCCTAAGACCACATTTCCCTTGACGTTGCACAAGATCGAGTTTTGTCCCTTTCCAAGACAAAACCCCCGGTGAATCTTCCTGTCAGATCCACCCTCTAAGATCACATTTCCCATGTATGACACACGTGGTCCCACACCTGAGGTTCCGCCCGGGCCTCCGTCCAACACATTTTCCTCGTGGTCGAGTCGTCAAGCGCGAGTGTTTCCCCCGCCCTGTGCACGGATTTCGAGCTACAGAGGCAGAGTCTCTCATACACACACACACACACACACACACACACACACACACACACACTTACACACAACAACAACAACAACAACAACAACATCCTCTCAATACCCCCTATTCCCCCCCCCTCCCCCCCCCGGCCAAACCACACACACGCACGTACAAGCACGCAAGCCCATCTCCCCCGCCCCCGCCCCCGAACACACACATAGATTCCCTTGCAACAACAAGAAGCAGACCAGCAACATCCCAGGCATAAGGGGGGGGGGTGGCGGGGGGCACATCCCACCCCGCGGGGCTGGGGGGAGGGGCACCTTCACAAACCGTGATTCCATTGCTCTGTTGGTTGACTACAGTCAGAGCAGTTGTGGGTTCGCCCTCCAGTCCCACGGTACCGCCATACAGGCTGCCATCCAACAGGGAGAAGTGCGGTACCTCTGCTGCGGCGGCACCCTCACCACCTTGCGCCCAGTGTCCCCCACCCCCCTTGTCCCGCAGGAACCTTGCACAAATGCTCCCTCATTCCCTTTTCCCTAAAGGAGCAGTGCGACAATGCTGGACACCCCCATACATAGACACACACACACACACACACAGAGACACACACACACACACACACACACACACACAAAGACACACATACACACGCACACACAAACACACACACACACACACACGCACGCACGCACGCACACTCACGCACGCACAACACAGCGGGGATGTGCGAAAAGAGGGGGGAGGAGGGCAGGAGGGAGAGGGAGACGGGGGGGGACAGAGGGGGGAAAGAGAGAGAGGGAGAGAAAGGGAGGGGGAGAGAGCGAGAGAGAGAGAGGGGGGGGGAGGGAGAGAGGGGAGAGAGGGGGGGGGAGAGAGAGAGAGAGAGAGAGGAGAGAGAGAGAGAGAGAGAGAGAGAGAGAGAGAGAGAGAGAGAGAGAGAGAGAGAGAGAGAGAGAGAGAGAGAGAGAGAGAGAGAGAGAGAGAGAGAGAGAGAGAACGGAGGGAGGGAGAGAGAGAGGGGGGGGGGCAGGAGGGGGGGAGATTTCATTTAAACATCACAAAGCGACTGCATCACTCCATTGCTCTTCTCCTTGCCCCCACTCCCCGCAGACCTCGCCGTTTACCTTTCCTGGTCCCTCTTCCCCTCTCCTCTCTGTCTGCCCGTGTGCGAGTGAGACTGTGTGTGTGTGTGTGTGTGTGTGTGTGTGTGTGTGTCCGTGGGTGCGTGCGTGTGTCTGTGTGTGCGTGCGTGTGTGTGTGTGTGTGCGCGTGCGTGTGTGTGTGTGTGTGTGTGTGTGTGTGTGTGTGTGTGGCGCGCGCGCGCGCGCGTGCACGCGTGCCCACAACATCCCAATGCGGTCTCTCGCCCCGCCCCCCCCCCCCCAAAAAGAGAGAGAGAGGGGGGGGGGAGAAAGCTAGAAATAGAAAGAGAGGGCCGAGGGGGGGGGGAGAGAAAGAGAGAGAGAGAGAGAGAGAGAGAGAGAGAGAGAGAGAGAGAGAGAGAGAGAGAGAGAGAGAGAGAGAGAGAGAGAGAGAGAGAGAGAGAGAGAGAGAGAGATCTATATTGACAAGAGTGGGAGATATTGGGAGGCAAGGTGACTTGCCACATTGATGATCTTCCAACAAGGGCTCAAAGCCGAGGTGGTACGAAGTGCCATCCCAGTCCCGTCCGGAAAAGGCCAACTGGGCCTCGTAGGGGGTGATTACGGGGGAATAGAACTCCCGACTATCCAGTATTTGACCCTGTCCAAAGGCCCATCCCCACATTATCAGGCGACCCCGACTTGCATGCGCTGGTGTTGTATCTTTCTCCCATATCACGTGCTCCACGTCCAATACCCTTCTTGATGCCCCAAGAATGAATCGATCGTGTTCTGAAGCCTATTTCAGAGTGATTAAATGAGGGGAATCCCGTATCTTAAAATTACTTTCAAATTGGAAGAGCTCCTTATTTTTACAACTTATGGCGCCCATTCCAATTATCAAATGGATCAACGCGCACATGACGCCTTTTTTAGCGAGTTGCAAAGATGAATCCCCGTCATAACGCCCTTTTGAGAGAGTAAATGAATGAACCCGGTAATGAGGCCCATCTGAACGAGTGAAAAGATGACAGAATTCATCCTTTTACTGGGGCGTCACTACGGAGTGCCCTCCTCCTCTTCTTTGACTCTCTTCACTTGAGAGAGTGAGCGGATGAGCCCGGCAATGATGGCGGGTTCAACAAGTCAACGACTGAATCTCGTCATGACGCCACATTGCCTGATCAGGTCCCAGGTCCTGCAAATGTATGCGCAAGGAGACAAACAACTGAGCGCCCGCATCCTGAGTGAGGGAGGGAGGGCCCTCAAAACCTCCGCAGCCGCTGCATTTCTCCGCAAGTTGGGCCGCGGTGCTGCTGCAAGTCTGTGGGTATCGCTAGTCAGTCGGTCAGCAGGGTTACCTTCCGGAGAGCAAGAAGGCAATCATGCCGAGTCCTTGTTCTTCTCTCTCTCCCCCCCCTCCCCCTCTCCCTCCCCCCCTCTCTCCCTCTTCCTCTCTCTCATCCGGAGTTGTAACTTACAGCTT
>KV908345.1:565000-577500 GCA_002005505.1 Botryococcus braunii | reverse complement strand
TTGATTTTTTGGGTGGAGGATCTACCAGCATACCGAAATGCTTCAACATTGTGCAGAACACGCATTGCTCTATGCATCTTGCAGTGCAGTGCGTCCATGCCGTGCAAGAATGCAATGCAAGATGCAAGAGTGCAATGCAAGTATGTAATGCAATGGAACTGTGCATTAATGTTTGTTGAGAGAGCATGCATCATTCACGCAGAGCTGTGGACACAAGACACGATGTGTGCACAAGGCCATCTTGCCTGCCTTGGGCGTATGATAGCAAGGGATCAAAACCGAATGGGGCGCTGGCACAGGGTGAGCATACCGAGCCAGAACAGGACACAGTCTGAGATGGGTATGCCAGCTGGCAGTTGCCAAACTAGGGCGCCCACACTGCTCCTCCATGTGGCCCATGTGCTTGTTCCGGCGGGCCCGGCATCACCGTGAGCCTGGTGGCCCAGCACACCATGCCCTTCCTTGGACAGCTCCTGGTCCCGCACAGGGCCTCCAGCCTCCCAGGATGGTTCCACATTGTATGGGGCTCCAGGAGATCCTCTCGACGCCCCTTCCATGGCTTTGATATGATCCCCAGGGTCCCTATGATCGAGGGGAGTCGCCTCATCATGCTCTTGGGATTGAAGTTCCCGGTCCCCTCCAGGGGCTCCTGTGCATAAGCAAGCAATATCCTCCAGCACTGTATCAACCCTAGCCTGCATTATTTCTGAAACCTCGGTTAACTCTGCCATGTGCTCCCGGCCCGCCAGGGGACCCGAGTGGTCCCCCACAGGGGATTCAGCGGGTACCGCCGAGGCTTGAGAGGGTCTTGCGACCTGGCACCGTTCTTGTAAGGTAGCCTGGAGCTGTTGCGATGACGTGCAGTCCCCAGCAACAGGGGATCCTGCTACCGGGTCCCTCAGGGTCTCCGCGACGGGCCCAGGCTGGAGACCAGCTTCTGAAGCAGCTTTGGGGTCCCGGTCCCGAATGGACTCTGCAAGAGGATCGGGCTGGGGACCACCTCCCGGGGCGCCCGGCTCCAACGAGCGGTTGGGAACATCCGCAACCATCACTGGTACTGCAGCATGTGCCTGCACATGTTTTATAAATTGTTGACAGGTACACAAACTACCTCTAAAGAGTCACTTCCACGTTCATTCTTCACCCCCAGGCTATGGGCCATCCGTGAACACTTCAGTTAACGGCTAAAGGCTATCTTGGTTCTAATTGCATCACCAACATCATCGCATCACTGGCATTCACATATCACCAACATCATTGCATCAGCCGGATCCACGCTTAACCAACATCACTGCATCACCAGCATCACCAACATAACCGACATCACTGCACTACCACGATCACCGGCATCACTAACATAACCGACATCACGGCACTACCACGATCCCCGGCATCACCAACATAACCGACATCACAGCACTACCACGATCACCGGCATCACCAACATAACCGACATCATCGCACTACCACGATCACCGGCATCACCCCCGTCCCCAACATCCCTGGAGTCTTCAACAGCACCGCATGCCTGGCACCTGCTGCATCATCAAAATGTGGGAGCAGGCGTTGGTGTGCTGGGCGTTTCAAACGATGGGCAGCGCCTCTGGAGGCTGTGCGTCGGACTCAGCACCACAATCTGGCACCCAGAGAGGGTGATACCAGCAGAGGGGAGCTGCACCCATGCAGGGTGGGGTATCGCAATCTGATGTGTGTGCGTGTGCGTGTGTGTGTGTGTGTGTGTGTGTGTGTGTGTGTGTGTGTGTGTGTGTGTGTGTGTGTGTGTGTGTGTGTGTGTGTGTGTGTGTGTGTGTTTGTTTGAGCGGGAAGGGGGGAGGAAGCGTGTGAGCACAGGGAATGCAGCAACTGTCATATAATGCATGGATGTGGCGGGGGCGTGCATGTACTGGCTGGAGGGGGAAGCCGGCTGGGACTGCCGGCCTGGATACAACCACAGGGCTGGCTTCCTAAAGCACAATCTGGACAAGCCTTAAACACTTCCTAACCCTAAACCCCGTAGGGGCAAGCAGGCATGGCTGGTTACCAGCACACGGACGTTATCATCCATGGTTAAACCCTAGAAGCTAAAACAAAGATAATGCAGTACACATCATGCAGTACACTGATACAGGAAGAAGAAAGTGTGGAAGGAAAAAAGTGTGGGTGCCTATCCCAGGGGCACCAGGACAAACAGTGTGGGAGTCCCTTGCAGTTCACGTATCAGGGCTTTTGCTGGGGGATGGCAGGAGGGAGGGACGTGACCTCCACGCCGCGGGACGGCTACACAAAAATGACCGGTAGCCATGCAGTCTCACATTCTGGTACAGTACATGTCATTTTCGTAATACAATCCAGTACAGAAATCTGGAGCCATGCGTGTGATGGAGGAAGGCCGAGGCAGGGGCTCCAGGCCTCCATGCAGGTGCAGCAGCACGACTGATACTCGTCCAAGTTCGGCCAGATCATCAAAAGAAGGAAATCTTCAAAAGAAGGAAACCTTCAAACCAGAAAACCTAAATATAAGACATTGAAAACATTCATGGCATAAATTTATCAAAGATTTTCCAGAAATGATTTGAACGTCCAAATCCGGCATAAGGATGCAGCACAGCGTTTGTGGGCAAGGCATGGAGTGGCGGGGAAAGGTGAGGGGTGCCGTGGGCATGCCTGCGAGGACAGAGCATGAGATAGGGCGTCCTGCAGTGCTGGCACGGCGTGGACATAGGGTTGGTCTGGAAGCAGTACAAGTGCAGCGGGGGGGTTTGTACCGCTGGCAGCTTGTACAGCGGCAGAGCAAACCCTGTCAACTACTTGAGCCACGTCTAAGGCAGCCCTCCCAAAAACAAAGTATGCTGGCAGTCGCGTCAATCGGCTCAATGAAGCTCTGCCAAAGTGTATCTGTCCATATGGAACCCAGTTTAAAATTGACGGCATTGCTCCATCAAAAGTTCGTATCCCGCTGCTCACAGCTCGGTTTTACCAGATTCCGAGCTATGACCCGGTCTGTTTCTATAAGAAAATAAAGTAGCCTGAATGTACCAAATCCGAAGCAGTCCAGATCTGGATTTCTAAGGGGGGCGGGGCGGGAAAGCAAGGTTAGAACCTACAAGGAAAAACTTCAGCCGTTCAAAACTATGATGCAAAAGCAATTCAATTCCACATAAGAATAAAGCAGCCCACATCTTTAAATGAGGAAATTATGGAGAAAGAGGGGGGGGGGGGGGGGAGGGAGAGAGAGGGGGGGAGAGGGTGGGGGGAGAGAGGGAGGGGGAGAGAGGGGGGGGGGGAGAGAGAGAGAGAGAGAGAGAGAGAGAGAGAGAGAGAGAGAGAGAGAGAGAGAGAGAGAGAGAGAGAGAGAGAGAGAGAGAGAGAGAGCGAGAGAGAGAGAGAGAGGGGGAGAGAGAGAGGGGGGGGGAGAAGGGATGACATCTCCTTGCCCAGGTAAAAGTTTGCCATTCACACAATAGGAGCAAACACTGCAGCATCCTGCCGTACCCCGCCTGCCCCGCGCGGGGCCGGGGGGGGGGGGGGAGGGCCACACCACACTATCAGCATTGACGTGAGCAGCCGCCACCTCATCCACACCCTCGGGGTTGTAAGACGTATCCCCCAACACGCTTACCTGTGCACCCGTCCACAAGCCATGAGCATGTAACTTTCCACAATGACATCATTGTCCTAAAGCACTCCACTGCACTTGCACGTCCACTGCATAGGGAAGTTAGACAAGATGATTTTAACCACATCCACTGCTAAAGGAGCTCAGACAAAATGATTTCAACTCGGTTTATGACTCCTGCGGCTGTATTGCAACGTTGTTGCCACCGAGCGGTGCATCAGATTAGGAGACGGTTTGCCACGCAGGCTGGCCTGGATCATGAAACCCCTGTTGAAGAAAGCGGCAGGCTACATGAATGGAATCAAATAAAACTCAACAAAATAGGTGAACTTGACAAAGAAGAAAGCGGGGAGACCACCTGGGGTTGATGTCCCCGAGCTTTACATTCCTCTAGGACAGCTCTGGCAACCAGTGGAGCCTTGCTGAGCATGTCATCTGGGAACTGTAGGGTAACATGCTTGAAGCCTCTGTTGGAGATGAAGTTGGTGCATCCCACAATGTCGTACTCCTCCCAAAACTGCGGCCGAGAATCCGCGCCGTCCCTATCACAGACAGTGAGCCAAGTTTGACTGTCTAGTCGAGTACATACACATCTACAAGCACATTTGTGACACAGAGCATCGGTACCTGAACCCCGGAAGGTTCATGGATCTTCGCAGAGAAGCCGCTCAGTGACGCACCTTTTCGACATTCCCCAGGCGACGGATATGATAGCTCTCGTTCTTCAACTTCTCTGTTCTTTCCAAATCTTTCTCAAATCTGTGAGTGAAGACAGCCCCCTGCAAATCGTATTGGCAGGGGTAATCAATTCTTCCCTTATCGGAGCAAGTTCGACAAACTGTAGAAACTCGGAGATCCAAGTGGCCTCCGATTTTCCAAATTCTGTCATTGTCAATTCAAAATTGTTTTAACATAAGTTCTAATAGACATACCTCACAAGGATCGTATCCGTGAGAACCACTAGCCGTCAGTCGACCGGAGGAGACAGCAGTGCATAGCCTCGGGAACTATATAAAAGATCGCAATCCAACATATGACCATCACCTACTGCAAAGATTATTGGAGGTTGAAAGACACTATGAAGTCAATCCATTCTGCATGTACCATGGGCACTACAGGATTTTTCTGCCATACAATGCCGAGCATTGTACGGGCAGTCCTTTGATTTCCAAGCAGCGATCAAATCTGGGTGTGAAGTACACAGTGCTCCGTGATAACGTCACTGAGCTAGTTCAGAGGTCTCTGCTAATAACTTACAGCCATATACAGCTTGAGTTGTCCCGAGTTTCCTGGGAGTGGTGAGCTGCGGCGAGGGTCAGTATTACCGCATCACTAAGAACGCAACAGGTGAACCGATTCTCTTGGTAGAAAAGTTTTGAGTTTCACAAAAATTCAGGTATTTTTTGGGGCTTTACAGCTTTCGAAGGACAAGGGTTTCACCTCCGCTGAAACCCGCCCCCCCCGCAACTGTGCTTCAAAGGGGGTTGTTCTTATCTGAAAATGCAATATATAAATGTTCAGAACACATTAATTCAAACTATGATCCATGATGCTGTCCAGGCTGTCCCACCGGTACTACGGACCTATTGTTACCATTCCTTAAACGGATTGGTCGTATCGATTAAGTACATCGTCGCGTAAGTTCGTCGTATTCTATTTGCCGGGTTCTATCAATTGTTCGTCACTTTGAAGCCCTGCAAGTGTAGGAAGTCGCGAGAAGCTGGAGTGTAGGGTACGGGCAGGTCTGAAGTGTGGCCTCAAGCCTGTTGCACTGGGGAATCCTGTAAGGGAATGCGACCAGGTTGGCAGTATGTCACTGTGAACCTCACCACACTACTATCTCAAAGGAAGGCTATTAATGTTACTGATGGTGGCATGTGCCAATGAATCTGCTGGCCTCTTCTCTTACTGGGTTGGCTTGACATCCTGCAGGATGTACGACTTTTGTTTGACCTTTCCGTATGCAGCCATCCTAGCGTTGGGTGGAGTGAGCGGCTATGCGGCCAAAGGGAGCTCTGCATCACTGATTGCCGGGCTGGCATCATCTGGGATCCTTGCCGTCTGTGGGCATTTCAGCTACCAAAGTTACCAACAGGTGCTTGCGCCATAATTCTTTTCTTCACACTCATATAGACACCTAGAAAATATCCAGCATCACACCGTTCTCCTACATTTTCCAGTATGCAAGGGGGTGTGTGTGAGAGGGTGTGTGTGTGTGTGTGTGTGTGTGTGTGTGTGTGTGTGTGTGCGCGCGCGCGCGCACGCGCGCGCGCGTGTGAGTGTTTGTGATGCTATTGTTGGGTGGGGACGCCCGGGGGGGGGGGGGGTGAGGGGGGATTAATCATTCCGTTGAGATCACTCCTTTGATATGGCAATTTCGAAAACCTTTGGGCAGATACGGGCGTGCGCAAGTAGGAGAGTGCAAGGTGGGGAGTTCAACCCTGAACTGAAAGAACAGGAAGTTTGGCACAAAGCAAGCTGGAGGCATGTGGGGGAGCGCAGGGGCGCCTGAACAAACCATCAACAGCCGTTTCCCTGGTGGTGGCCGTGGCCCTGACCGCAGTGATGGGGGCACGCTGGTCCCGCACTCATAAGTTCATGCCCCCGGGGCTTATCTCCGTCCTGAGCGCCCTCATGGCAGCCTTCTACGTTTGGAACCTGGCTGCTCTCAAAGGTCCCATCAAAGGCAAATGACCAGGACAGCCAGACCAGATTTAGTTTCAGATGACAAAATTTTTAATCGAGATTTTAAATTGAAGCTTACCTGCCAATAACCATACCAACCTCTCCCAATTTTATATACGAGGAGAGAAGCTTGGCCAGATCTGGTCCAAGCTTGAAATTACCAGATTTGCATTTCAGATTTTTAGATGGTCAAAGCCTTGAACCTGACAAGGTTCTGCACAGCATATTTACATTTGAAAGGGCAGGATTCATGTGCTTTTGCAAATGACCACACGGACAGCTCAAATGAGAGGAACAGCGAGGAAGAATAGCGGGTTTCACACGTGGCTGACCCCTCCCCCCCCCCCCTGGGGGCTTCCTGCCCCTACCCTGCTCTGTCCTTGTCAGAATAGATCAAGCTCAGCTGAAAACCTGTACTGCCAACTGGATTCGTTGGGTGTGTTGGAGGCGGGTTTTGATATATCTCGAGTGTTTTCATGTATCGAGGTGGAATCTAAAGGAACGAGCAAGGCAGCGGGGAAACAGGGCAGTCTTCTGAGACACACTTTAGGCCGGCAGATAGTTTGTGATGTCCACAAGATCCGGTACAAGATGGCAAGTAACCCGGATTATATCTACCCGAGTTGGATTTGGATTCGAATTAGATCTACTTTGCTTTTCATCAAGAAGATAATTAAGATCCTGTCCCTGGCTTCCGCATACCAGCATGTAGGAGTACTACCATGTGTCTTACCTACTAGGACACAGGGTTGACCGATTGGATGTACTTCACTTTTTGATTTTTAAAAAGTCTATCATCTAAAATGTCCAATGAGCCAGAGGAAAGACAACGCAACGGCAAGATTGTGGTTGATGATGCTACATGTCTTGTTGAGTGTTGGCAGTCTTGTTGGGACACATTCCGATCCGACCAAATGTCTGTGTGGTTGATGATGCTACATGTCGCAGATGATATGAGAGAAGGCCTCATTGTCTTTCCCATGAGGGGTGTCTGCCCTTGACCGCCCACCAACAACCCACCAACAATCAACTGTCCGTGTATCCCTGGCGAAGATGGTCTCACAGCCAGCGCTCTCCCTGCGTCGTCTTGACTCAGCCAGCAAGCAACTGCTGGTCTGCTCTGTTATGTGCACTGTACGACATGCGCATTGCGTCTGTGAGATTTACCTCTGGCATGTTTGCGTTTGAGAAAGCATGGAGAAGGCGAAGCACTTGGTGGTTGGTGGTTGGTGGATGGTGGTTGGTGGGCATTGTCTGGCTTTGAAGAATCTGCGAGAGGGCATTCACATGTTACAGTGTTGGCACTCCTATTTGGCTTGTGTACCCCTGGCATTTTTGCGTTAATTACCTCTGGCATTTTTGCGTTAATTACCTCTGGCATTTTTGTGTTCTACTGCTGGCATGTTTGCATTGAGGCACACGCACATTGGAATTGTCAGGCTTTGAAAAATCTGCAAGAGGGTCTGCACATGTCATTGTGTTGGCACCTTTTTGGAAGGTAACCTTTACAGTCAACGTTTTCTTGCAAACTATGCGTGCTGTAGCTAGGATTACTGACAAGCTGTCGACTAGAAGTATCCATAGGGCAAGAGGTTCTGTACGGTCTGGTTCGGACAAGAAGTTCGGTTTCATGCCAGAAAAGTGTGCAATTCCATAATTTTTCATATAAAAATGCCAACCTTACATGTATTGGGTGTCAGCCCCTCGGGCTTGTGGGGCTGGTGGGTACATAACATGGCTTTGCTTGTTGGGAGGCGTATGGTCAAATGCATGATTGCCTTGCAGGCCGAATGTTTGTATCCCTCTTACATAAAAATGCGAGGTCTCGTTGGCCAGCATAACAGCTGTTTGTTGTACAACGGTATGGCACATGTGGATGAACCATGATCACGATGGAATACTGAATTCTCAACATAGCTAGCATTCAAGGCCTGCTATATGCTGAACATTGCAGACCGCCAAGCAAGGAGGACTTCGGCTAAACCAGATCAACTGACATGAATGGTTGTCGTGGCAGCTACTAAATACTTCCCACGTCTTATCAGCCATGGCACTCTCAGCAAGAGTCCACTTCTGAATTCCACATGAGGACTGTTCATTGTGGCACTGGTTCTTTGAAAAGGCTTCACAGGGTTTCCAAAAAAAAAGAAAAAAAAAAAAAAAAAACGGACGAGGAAAACCAAACAGTTTTACCTTTTGTGTGGGTGCCATGCTTCCGTTTGTCTACGCTTTCTGACAGAGAAACGCGTCACCACAGTGGAACCCAGGCAAAAGTTTTGGTGATGGGCGCAGCTGCGTGACTAAAAGCTGCAATGCCACTAGCATAGTGCTAGCTAAACTCCCACGCTCAAGAAAATGTACAAACACAAACTGTGCTAATGAAATGTCTCTTCTTCCCACCTCGAACCAAATGGAGCATGACATTTTCATGCTGTGATGGTGTACTGATCATCAGAAGGTGGGATTGCCAACCCATATTCTGCCGAGATAAAGCATGCAGGGTGAGAGGTGCAATCCACGTGCACCTCTCAAAGCCCACCCTCTCCAAACCTGTCAGCTTGTGCCCTCATTTACCAGGCACTCGAGCGTATACATTCGATTTTGCCTCAACTGAGTAGGTGCATTGCCAACCCAGCTCATCAGAATGCTTCTCCTGCTCCCACCTCCCCTCCCAGCCCCCCCCCCCCCCCCCGATGTACTCTCGCCTATTAGGTCTGTTGCGCATGTGTCGGGGCTCAGCAAACCCTGAGATAACATTATGATAGTGCTCTACCCCCCAGAAAAAATTGAGCGTGACTCGTGATGCCTTCAGCCCTTCTCAGGGAGGGCTCCCCTGTGCCACATGCTCCTCGTAGGGTCTACTGAGGCGCATTTGTTGGGGTTTGCAGACCCTCAAATAATGGTCCCCCCCCCCCCCCAAAAAAAAAAATGGAATTGAGTAGCTCTTGCTGCCCTCCTTTGGGACTGATCTCCTGTGTTCTATGTGCTCCTAGTAGTATCTACAAGGGGGGACCCATAGATGAATTTATCCCCCCAAAAATGGCAAGTACTCGTGATGCCTTCCTCAAGGATAGCTCTCCTGCGCTACCAAAGACATGTACTCGGGCCGAATGGCGGAGAAGGCGGAGGCAGGGCCCTCGAGACAATGTGGCTTCGCAACTCTCCAAAGCAGCGTCCATGAGAAAGAAAAAACTACAGAAAACCATGCGACAAGACTCTCTCCTTCGTGAGTCCCAGGTTGCGAGCAGAGAAGACTTTTATCCCAGAGAGAATTCATGCCCTTCTCCGAGCCGTGTTGTCGGCCATTGTAACATTAAGGGACCAAAAGCACTCCCCACAGCATTCTGCATGTCTTGGAGATCCCGCCCCGGCAAAAAATAGATCTTCTGTAAAGTGTGCACGACCCGGCATATCTGGGGATATTATGTAAAGCATCACAAATACTCCCCGTGTCCCCGGTACAGACACGAAGCGTCTTTCCTCCACCCAGCATAACCAAGACCTTGTCAAACATTGTGTCCCATAGAAGCCCTACACCCGGGTCTCAAACACAGGCGCAGCAGTCCTCGGGCCCAACGGAGAGCCAGGAAGGCTCTTGGGTGCTCAATCATCAAGCCCGAAGTCATACAGTGCTGCGGGCGCAGAAGAGAAGAGACTGGCCAGATACGCGCTTGTCGCTCTCGTGCTCCCCGGGGAAATCTCAGCAGCAGATTCCGGCGGTTGTGGCCAAAAGGTCGGCACAGCACCAGAGAGAGCCCAGGTCTCCGGGGGGGCCAAAGTCATGGGTCCTGGGGCATCGGCTGCAAGATTCGCAGCCGCACCTCCAGAAAGGAAGTCGCTAAAGGTCTGCGGTGCATATGAAGGAATTCCCCCTTCGTTCCCAAGACTGGGCTCCTGAACTGAAGGATTGCCTCTGCCTTCCGCAGGCGAGCTGTTGCTCCCAGCCGCAGTGTGCAGAGCTGTGAGCACCTCCATCTGCGGGGTTGAATCGTGCGACAGCGTCTGCGGGTTTGAAGCTTGCGACAGTGTCTGCGGGCTTGAAGCGTACGACAGTGTCGGGGGGTTTGAAGCATACGACAGTGTCGGGGGGTTTGAAGCATACGACAGTGTCTGCGGGCTTGAAGCATACGACAGTGTCTGCGGGCTTGAAGCATACGACGGAGTCTGCGGGCTTGAAGCATACGTCACCGACAGGAGTTCTGCGGTGGGGGCGAAGGCTTGGGCCAGTCCGAGAGACTGGTTTGGGGCAGGATCCGAGACCACGTGTGGAGCCGTCGATGGCTGGGAGGCTGCCCCAGCAAGCCACTCCAGGGCTGGAATGTAAACTGCAGAAGTGGGGGTCGTTGCAGAAGGCAGGGGCCCTTGGACGTGAGTGGGCGGCGTCTGTTGGGAGACAGTCCCCTCCGGGACCCCGAGGGACCGAGCACTGGGATGGGCTGGCATGAAAGCTAAAAGGGGCGGTTCTGTTTGGAGCTGGGCCGGGTCAGCGGCCTGTTCGACTCCATCACGAGCGCCCTTGGGACTGTGCCCATCTGCAGGCAGGATTCGGTCTTGTGGCTCAGCAACAGGGTCAGTGAGGCTTCCGGTGCTGGGCATGGGCAGCGGGCCAACGGTGTGGGCTGGGGAAAGTGCGGGGAGGGCTGCTCCGGGCAGAGGATCATCTTCTGCGTCAGCTGCTGCAGCGGAGGGCTTGCGTTCTTGCGGGGATGGTCCGGGGGAAAGCTGCACGGAGGGGAGTCCTTTGGAGGCTTCCCCCGGGATCGCGGCGCTCGGAGACCACTGTGGGGAGGCCGGCAAGAGGGCGGGATGAGGCTCCTGAGCCGGGCCCGCTGGAACGCTCGGGCTCTGCCCCTGAAGGCTGGGCCCGAGGGGGCCCTGCGAGGGCGCCGCGGGTCCGTCAAGGGACTCCCCCAGCAGCGCCTGGACCTCCGAGGGGCCAGGCCAGGGCCCGAAGGCGACTGCCTGCAAGGCCTGTGCGAGAAATCCGGTTGTTTCAGGCGATTCCGTCGAGCCCTCTGGCGCATACGAAGGCCCTGCACCGGCGGGAGGTGCCCACGGCGGGGCAAGCGTCCGCGCTCCCGTGGGGTGCGCTGGGCTGGACCCCCGATCCCCGGGGGTGCCCTGGAGCTTGATGTTGGGGGTCACAGGGCCCGCGTGGGCGGGGGCCTGTCTTCTGGCACGCGCAACAGGGGACGGGCTTGCCAGGTCGGTGACCCAGCTGGGTTCCCTTGGGCGCCGGGGGACCAGAGACTCCAAGGCATCCAGGATGTCGGGGCCGGGCTCGTCCTCCTCGTCGTCCAGGCGGTCCTGGCGGATCTCCGAAAAGAACAGGCCGGGAAAGCTGTCAAGGGAGGGGAGCGGGTTCTCGAGGGCAGAGCTCTCCTCGAGATGTGTTGCACCTTGACTTGTTTGGTCTGTCCCTTCATTTGTCTTTCCACCTGAGCTGCCCGCAGCGAGATTTCTCGGCGCAGGCCCCGCTTCCGCTGCGGATTGCGCTTGGCGTGCAGCTGGCTTCTGGCCGTTTTCGTTGCGGCCTGTGGGCAGTTGCACGATGTCAGCAAACAGCCCTGCGGGTGGGTCTGCTGGCATGGCCGCTGCGCGCCCGCCTGTGTGCGAGCCCGCTGGCTTTTCTGCAGTGCTGTCCTCTGGCTGGCCAGCCGCAAGGGCAGCAGGAGTCTGATTGACGGAGAAACTCGAGGGAATGGACGTCGCAGCGGGTGCGGACGGGGTTTGCGTCGGAGTCAGCATCACGGGCGTGGGAGTGGGAATGGGAGCGGGAGTGTCCCCAGAGGGGGATGTGGGGTTGGAGCTGGGACCGTCTTCTCTCGGCGACGGGTTCTCTACAGCGCTTGGAGGAGAGAGAAGAGCAGACACGTCAAGAGGAGCAACAACTGCCGGCGTTGCTGAAGTCGTGCCCCTGGCAAGATCCGCCTCCAAGGCCTGGATGTCCGCCAGTTGGCCCGAGGGCACCGTGACTGGCACTGTGGGCTGCGCTGAGGCCGGGATGGGTCTCCCCGGAGGGACCGCAGCGGCCTCCTCTCCTCGGTAAGGCAGGGCTATCTCGAAAATGCCTGGCACGAGGTTCCTCGAATGCGCCCTGCTTACTGTCGGCTGCAGGGTAGGCGGCGCCCCCGGAGAGGCCCCGCCCTCCTCGCGGGAACCTTCTGTGAGGACGACTGGGCCGGCAGTTGCTCGCTGG
>KV908345.1:552500-560000 GCA_002005505.1 Botryococcus braunii | reverse complement strand
CAGAACACCAGGAGGAACCATCAAGAGCCCACTTGCTTCCTGACAGCAGTATGTATGGAACAGCAATTATATGACGTAACTCCGTAGATCAGCTCAACAAAGCTTTCACAATTTTAGACCTAAAAGTGTAAAATAGGTTGCAGAGTTTTAAACTACTTACACTTTAGATAAGAGTAATTAGCTTTGTGCATTGTCAAGGCTACTGAAGACCCAGGATTGATACATTCCTGCATTAGAACACTGCCAGCGGACTACCATGACAACTTTTTATAGGAAAAAATTCCCCCCTGTCCGCCTCCTCTCCCCCACCTCTCTTTTTCTCTCTCATGCGCACGCGGACACATTCACACACACACAAACACAGACACACACACACAAACGCACACACACACACACACACATCATACACACACACACATCACACACACACACACAAACACACACACACACACACACACACGCATCAGCCCCATAATCAACCAACTTCAACTTCCCACTTGTTTGCCACAAAATCTGTTGGTTGGTCGTTATCTCTGCCTGTCCCTTTCTGATCCCCCTTCCCTTTGCAGACCTGGTTGGCAAGTATTTTCCTGCATGAGGAATGATTTTTGCTTGTCATGTTCATGCAGTTTGGAAGGCCATCTTGACTGAGCCGCGCACCCCACTCGACCTTCAAGTGGCCCAATAAGCCTCAATGGATGGCCGGTTCTTAAAAACCGCACTCGCATGACCCCCAGCAGAGAACAAACTTGTGTTGCCTAATGAAGTTGCAACAATGTGCAACTCTGTGCAACCAGATAAGCCAGGATTGCGCCCCCCAACCCCGCCACCCCAAGGGAGAAAATATAAAAAATATGAAAAATAAAAGAAATATAGTCAAAATTGAAAAACGCTGAAAACTACAAGATGACCCCACCCACCCACCCACCCACCACACACACACACACACACACACACACACACACACACACACACACACACACACACACACACACACACACACACACACACACACACACACACCCCAAAACAGCAAACAACGAACAAAAACAAAAAGCGGGTTGGCCAGCCCAAGATGGCATCGATGGTGGCGCACTGTGCTAGCAACAAGGCAGCAGCTCCGGCCACATGAGGCGTGGCCATGGATGTGCCAGTCATCGTCTGAAACTGGTTCCCAGGGGCAAGGCCTATAACCTGCACTCCCGGAGCTGCAATGTCCACGGTGGTTTTTCCATAGTTGCTCTTGTACCTGCGTAGCGAAACCGTGAGGTCAAGTCCAGCAAACATGGTCAGAGCTCTTCTTTTGACATCTTCTACCACTTCCCGGGTGTTTGGTGTCCCCCTTGTTGCAATTGCACTGCACAGAAAACCTGGTGCAGCCTTTGCAGCTGAATATTTGAACCAGTTTCAAAATATATTGATTGCTTTTGTTTCCCTTGCAACCAGCTTGAAAAGTCAGGGAAGGAGGGAGGCTTCAGTCTAGGACTCGCAACTCATGGCACAGTATATCAGAAAGGAAATTTGTCGAGAAATTTGCATGGAGATTCTCATGGAGAATACCCGAAAACATTTCCAACTAGGATGCTTTGTCGTAAGATCATGGGGAATTAGTCCAGATTGACCCAAGTATGGGGACGTCAGTCCACATTGTGTCACACAGCTGACTGAAACCTGAGGGGGTAGTACGGGCCGCCAGGACCAGCATGGACATATGCAGGATGGGAAGAGACAAAGTCAGAAACACGGTGCCTCAATGCTGGACGTCCAAACCTTGGAAGATTCGACGCTAGTTGTGAGAACGTTTCTTGTGCACACGTCAAGAGCATGTACACCATTAAGGGGATGATTTGAGATAACACAGGACAGGAAACAACCTTTGAGGTAAGCCAAGACATGGAGAAAAGTTGATTGGGAGGGAGCCTAAAAGTGAGCCAGAAAGAGGATGAAGCCTCAACAATGAACTAGAAACAGGAGGAATCACCAACAGGAGGAAGCCTCAAAAATGAACTAGAAACAGGAGGAATCACCAACAGGAGGAAGCGTCTTCAATATCTACAAACAGCAGTTATATTAAAGACTCTGAGTGAAGATGCGCCTCTTTTCCCGCATAGAAACTCACCAGATGCCACCAGACCTGTTGGCTGCAGCAACCGCTATGATGATGTCATCAGTGAGGGTTGAGGGAAAGTGGTCGGTGGCATCCGTGTCCACCCCCTCATTGCCAGCCGAAGCCACCATAAGGATGCCTCGGTCTCCAATGTGCTTCACAGCCGCCTATCGATCAAAATCGCGACACTGTCAAAAGTCAGACGGGCATTTTGTCCAGAGGAGGTTCGCAACCAAGAGCCGCAGCAGGACTTTACTGCACAGCGCGTTTGCCCGTGCCTGGGATGTCATGACTGTCGTAGGATAAGTGGACATCGACGAGCAACTTACCTTTGTGGCTGGAACAAGCAGCCCATCACCACCAACTGGTCATGCCACTTTTGTCTGGACGGCTTCATGCAGACTGGCCCTAGACTGGCAAAAGAACAAAAAGGACTCTGTGGGTTTGAAACAGCGAGATTGCAAAAAATGGTGTTTAGATTCCTCCACAGATGACAGCGTAGATGAAAATGCCTGGTTGATGGACTTTGCAGGTTCAAGTCCTACCTGTAGGGCATCAGAGTTTTCAACTCCTCCCCACGAATTCGAGATGACGTGGGCCCCCATCTTGATGCAGTAGTCAAAGCAACGCACTGCGTCAGAGGCCCATCCATTGCCTTGCGCATCCATAAACTTGCAAGAGATTATGCTGACCACCTGCATCCCAAGCGGCAGTCTTGGAATCCAGCCTTTCAGGACCCATGAGTCACAGTACCTAAATTATATGTCGCCATGCACCCTGTTGCTGGACTGAAGGCCCAGGTGCAAATTCAAGCCCTTGGAATGCTTTTCATACCCCACGTGCATACCAGCCCATTGCCTCCCAGACTGTGCCTTCGGAAAGCGCCACAAGTTTTTTGCTCGTCAAAACGCTGACATCATGACCCTTTTACATGTTCAGCACTGTTCTTGTTGTCATTGTCTCCCGAACACCTGTTCCATGTCATTAGAAGTTCTTGTGCTCCTTCCAGGTCTATCACATTGCCCCCTGGCATCATTTTTGGTACCCAACCAACGTTCGGAGTTGATGCTCGTCACTGGTGCTATTGAGCAGTGCAAAAATGTCCACAACTCATGCAACATCAACAGGTGACGTTCAGCACACCTGATTCAATCCGGAAATGCCAAATGCATTGTTTCCAACTGCTCCAACGACTCCGGCGACAAAGCTCCCGTGGCCATTGTCATCTTGGGGATTCCCGCCATTTGCACCATTCACAAAGTTGACCCCGTAGATGTCATCTACAATACCTGCACAATTCAACACTTTGTTCTACAAATTCTGCCGTGTCCATAATACCAACACAATATCTCTCCAAAAGCGGGACATGGGCCCCTGTAGTGGTTTACAACTCATTTGTAAGCATTTAAGGACAATTTTCCTTCTGGTTGCTCCATCTCAATGATGCAACCTTTGTATATCCTTCCGTTAAGTGCATGCTTCAAACCGTCTAGCATGTGATGTGAGAGAGGGCATGTGTGTGTATGTGTGTGTGTGTGTGTGTGTGTGTGTGTCTGTGTATGTGTGTGTGTGCGTGATGTGCGTGTGTGTGTATGTGTGCGCGAGTGTGTGGGCATATGTGTGTGCGAGTATGTGGGCACATGTGTGTAGGGGGGAGAGAGAGAGAGAGAGAGAGAGAGAGAGAGAGAGAGAGAGAGAGAGAGAGAGAGAGAGAGAGAGAGAGAGAGAGAGAGAGAGAGAGAGAGAGAGAGAGAGAGAGAGAGAGAGAGAGAGTGAGAGAGAGAGAGAGAGAGAGAGAGAGAGAGAGAGAGTGTGTGTGTGTGTGTGTGTGTGTGTGTGTGTGTGTGTGTGTGTGTGTGTGTGTGCGGATGGGGAGTTTCTGAGTGCATAGGGGAGGGTGAAGAAGTTTTCTATCGCTCCCATAGTGGTTATACAAACTCTGTCGTAGACAAATCACAAGAGGGTTGCACCGTGCATGACGTGCAAGAAGGTCAGGACTTGGTGATCAGATAACAGCAGCAATTTTGCCAATACCTGCTTGATAAAGAGTATAAAAAGGCTTTGATTGCTCTACTGTGACTGGTAGACTTTTCTATGGATTCAACACCTTGTCAAGGCTTGAGAGCTGAGGGGACTACAACTGTTTGCAGAGAAACACTGCATTTCTACTGCAACGGAGCTGGATTTAACCATGCCACATCACATCACTGCTGAAGAAGGGTCGAAGTCATACCATTCCCATCATCATCCTTCCCATTGACGTATCCATTATCTGCACTTGCTCCTGGTGCGTTGGCTTCCCCAGGGTTTTTCCAAAGGTTCGATTGCAGATCTTGGTGTGTAAGATCGGAACCAGTATCCACCATACACACCTTGATGTCTGAATGTCCAAACTGATTGGCAGCCCATACTGACCCCACCTTTACATCATTTAGAGCCCACTGATGTGGCAGATCCGGATCATTGGGCACAGGAGCAGGTCCATCAATCCAGACACGAAAGTCAGCAACGCAAATGGTGACATCTGCACAGCACAGAGGAAGCTTAGCTTGAAGCAGACCGTCATTGTCAAGACAGTTTCTGCGGTTTGCGTACATGGCGTTCAGACTGTCACAATCCTGCTCTGTGTGCATTGTCTGAAACTCTTAAACGTCCTTTTCTTTGGGTTTTGAGGGACAGCTGGATGTCAAGATATGGAAGTAACCTGGGTTGTGTTGTTTCAGATATTCACACATCTGTGCTGGCGTCATCTTTGTCTGGTCAACCTTTAACACCTCCAAAGGCACCGCACGGCCTGCAAATGTTTTGTTGAGGTTTGCCACTGGAGAGTTTCCATCTGCAGTCGGAGAAGAGCCCCCTTTCCCAAACTCCCCAGAGAATGGCCGCACGGTGTCTGTTCTCTGGACGATGAGGCGGAAGGACTCGTCTGATCCGAACATGGATGGCCTCTGTGCAGATTACCACATCAGGCTGCTTCAGTTCATCATTTGATGATGAAACTCCTTCGACCATTAGTATTTGATAACCTTAGTACATGGATTACTGTGTAGGCACTAGTACAGGTTGATGTCCCCAATTGACAATGTGCAAGCTCCCAAGGTCTGATCTCTCCGGCCTCATCAAATTCAGTATGGTTGAGAATATAAGTAAATTATATCGATGTATCTGGTGCTTTCCTCTCCCATCGCAGTTTCCAAGGTCAACCAGTGTCTGACATGTGTTCTGCAGCAGGCCCGGAGCATTTCTAATTGCTCACAGCCTTAGTCAGGGAAAATAAAGAATTCAACTATTAGCATCAATGCAAATTCACTTGATGATCTCCAGTAAACTCTATTCTCGACGTTCGCTACTGATGGTTGCGGGTGACCCAAGCCCTACTCTAAGCTAGGAGTTGCGCCATGCTGTGATATATAAAAGGTTTAAGAACGATGTTTTTGTACCTGTGCATGGCAGCTGATTGCAAAAACGAATGTCACTGACACTGCGGCAGCTAGTACCTGCCTCCGAGCTATCATTCTCAGGCCTACCCCGGAAAGTCATCCAGTGTGGTATTAACTGTTACAAATTGATATAAGATAACCAATATTGCCCTTCCGTAGCATTCCCCAGGTCTTTGTGTGGTGTTGGGGCGAACCTCGGATGACCGACAGCCCCGAGGGATGGCCTGGTCAGCCGCGAATGGCGGTCCTCGTACCCCCTCACGCGGTACCTGCCGCGTTACGAAGTACGAAGCGAAAGAAACAGATATCTACCAGTCTACCAGTCGTCGAACTCCAAATTGTTTTTCTGGATGGAAGCGTCAGCGGAGTGCCTGAACCTGCATCCATGATCATGATCACGATGGCCCAGCATCACCTTGAGGAATGGTTCGCCGCTCTTATCAAACCATCTTGGCTGCAGTGCTCGTACTTCTGTTTGCAGCCATAGACGGGTGCGGTATCCTAAAGCGTCCGAAGCTTACAGTGCAGTCCAAAGCCTCAGCTCCTACTTGCAACATGGCCGACGCGACATTGCAACCAACTACCCTTTTTCGATGACAGCGTCGCTGCATTGCAGGTGACACAGGCAGTCATGTGCACACGTTCAGTACGGCCTGCTCCTGTATACAGCATGATAGCCCACAGTGGGCATAAAAAAGATGAGTTAAAGTACTATTACATGGGTATTGGTGTTAAGATCTTGATTTTGCTACTCGTCCAAGGAACACTATGAAGCCCAGTAAACCTGCACTGCAGCAAACATCTCACACATGCATTGACAGTGTACATCTCACTATACTGGTGCATGGCAACCCACACAGTGGGCACTGAAGACGTTGGGAGAAAGCTCTGTATGATTAACCTCTACACTTCTTTATATGCTCTGCCTCAGGAAGTTCTCATGATTGACAGCAATATTTGTTCCTATAAGTGCAAGTCAAAGGTCAACAACCGTACGACTACAACACCGCTGTGCTATATTAAGTAGCCTTTAACACAATCACCGGTGCGCTAGGTGAATTGCGGTTTGGCAACCTACGTATGGGACATAGCCTAAGAAAACTTGTGTGCTACTGTCATCAATATCATCATCATCATCTTCCATACCCCCCTGTCATGATGACTAGGTATGTGTGACAGCCGAGCTGCGTCACTCTGCAGTCCATCCATTGCTGTACACTACTACAGGTGTGCTCACTGTGTAGACACACACCATTTGTATTAAACCAGCACTGCCAGTTAATCTTAGATCTTATTCTGACAAAGCCTATACATCTTTAATTTGCCATGTCGAGGGATTCCAGACCTGGCCTGCATGCAAAGGACAGTCTGAACTCTTGCAACATACCTATGTTTAAAGCATGCCTGCAGGTGCAGTAGCAGCATTATGCAAAACATTTTGTTTCGTCACAGAAAATGCTGGATGAACGACTGCACACAGGGAGTCCTCCATTCCTCCGACAGGTCGTCTGTTCAGGCTCTCTGGGATACGCCTAGACTGTTGTCCATTCCACTCTTGCAGACTCTTTTGCCCTGGTGGTTGGAGACATCCTTGAAGGGGTGCGCCGTTCCTGGGGCTGCAAAGCCTTACCATGGGCTTACATTATTATCTTTCCAAGGACACCAAAGTACAACATGAATGCGGGATAGATTTCACGGACTAGACAGATAATTTGCCTTGAAATTTGAGACGGATGTCGAAAACTCCTCGCTATACAAATCCTGTAGGAGGCAGATGTCGAACCTTATCTTTAGGAGCTGGGAATGAGGTACATTTACAACGTTCCAAACGGACATAACACTGGTTAAGCTCACTCTCTAGAGCCTGCAGGCTTCTCGACTTCGCTTGAACCTCACCCTTCAACTCATTGCTTGTACGCTGCAAATATTCATGTTCTGCTTTTGTGACACCAA
>KV908345.1:520000-542500 GCA_002005505.1 Botryococcus braunii | reverse complement strand
GCTATGGTGATGCGTTTTGCAGAGCATGCTTACCCTGCAAAAGCAACAAAACCTGGAACCTGTAAATTTGTCGGTATCCAGGATCGTCAGGATCGTAAAGGATCGTCAGTCAGCCCCACCTGTTCGTGAACACATACTGGTACAGGTTGTAGTGCGTATAGTATGTGCGCAAGATCCAGTCAGAGATTCTGATAACATCTTCAATGGTGAAAAGTCCCCAGGTCCAGGGGATCCTGCAGGGTCAGGTGCCATAAGCTACTTCTCGAATAATCGTAATGCACTGAAAGGCCGTGCATTTTCGAGAAGTGTGGTTTGGAGTCGAAAGCAAAGCACTTATCCCATCCCAACATCCCTCTCTTCCCCCTTCCTTCGTCTCATTTCCCTCTTTTCATCCACTTTTCTCCGGTTTGCCTTCTGCTGCCGGATGACATCAGAAAGATAACCTTTTCGGCAACCTTGACGTATGGACACCCTGCCCTAGGTCTTGCTGCTGTCATCCTTTCATGCAAGATGCAGGTACTTATTGATTGAATGGTACAAAGACGGGTGTGGCACAATCCCCATGCATTGGTGAGGTCACCCCTATACATCTGCCATGATGATGCTCACTTGCCAAGGATCTGCCACGATTAGGCGCACTTGCCAGAGATACTGAGTCGGCTGTGTAGGTATAACAAATTGCCATCGTCATAGAGGCCGTACAAAGTTATGCATCTGCCCAATACCTAGAGCAAGGAAAAAAGTGCTAATACGTAGAGCAACTTCATATCAGTGCATATCGATCAATG
Source organism: Botryococcus braunii (assembly GCA_002005505.1). NCBI lineage: Eukaryota > Viridiplantae > Chlorophyta > Trebouxiophyceae > Botryococcus > Botryococcus braunii. The sequence continues at coordinate 541,712 of KV908345.1, read as the reverse complement.
CATGTAAGATCTGACCGAGAATGGGAGAGCTACATGATAAGCTGTCCGACCAGCACGTTTTAAAACTGTAGAGCCCTTAACCCATGAGTGGAGAGCTCTTGCACAACTGAGCATCAGCAAGACCAAACCTGTCCCCTCAAAACCACCCATGCCACTGAAGGAGGAGGTTCAATCACCTCTCTACGCTGTGGCTCAACAAGCCTGCCTTGAACACATCAAAACTTTGGTCCAACGTCAGACGCTCCTGTGTGGACTTCTCATGCGTAGATTGTACCAAGTGCATCAGCACTTGCTTCTGTGAATCAGTGTGGGAGCATTCCTGCGGGGATGGAAGTTGAAATCTACTGATGGTACTTAAAGAATTTATTACTATCCTGGAACGCTTCCAAAATAAAAGATGGGAACATTCCCCCTTACATATGTTCAGAGAGATTCATGCAATAACAAACTTACGCATGGCAGTGTAATAGCATGGACCACCGCATACTCGATCCTGTCTGACCTTGACAACACAGCCATAACCTCGCTGCGCCTTGTTGTGTAAACCCATGCAGACACTCCCATGAACAACACTCCACTTCGTCTACCCGCTCAGTGATGTGTTATGCACTGGGATCACACTTTGCAAGACTCAGGAGGTGACCGTCAACACACACAGCTTGTGGGGTTAGGATATCTTTGCGCTTCTCTCAGAACTCCAGCTACCCTCCTAGAAACCTGCCAGGAAGTAACATCACAAACGATGAAGAGCATAGAAGAAGCAAAGAAGAAGAGATTTAGAGTCTATATGTACCTGAACGCCTGGACCATCTATCTGGCAGTCTTCTAGGGCACAACTCCGATCTCACCTTCGAAAACTGTTCACAAGTGTTTTCAAGCTCTTTCTGTATGTTGAGCTGCAGCCGACTAGCCTCCTCCTCGTCAATGTTTGGCGTATCGACCTCACTACAGCACTCCATTCTTGCCAGACTTGTTACCGACAAAGGCCAAACGGACGAACTTGGAATGGACTACTGGTCGGACAGGCTTAAATCTGATGATAAATTAATTCAGCAAATCAGCAGAGGGCCCAATGGCTTTCCAATCAGTATGAAAAACTCTGCATACTTCTCTATGTCAGGTAGAACCCAGACAACAAACAAAACAGATTGAAAACTTCAGATCTCATTTTCACTTATATATGCAAGGGACTGATTTTCCTCGGTTGGGAAGGGCCTCCGTGAAAGGTGACCGCAAGCGAAGTTACTGCGGCTTACAAGTTGTGAATTCCAACAACCCACTCCATCCATTCAACAGAACCCCAACTTGGTGTCCCGACTCCAGTGTCCCCTCATGCTTCTCAGCAATAACCTACCGTTTTGGCCAGCCTGCGCAGGACATAGTATCACCGTTGGGTGTCCGCGCTACCTCACGGTACTTGATGGGCAGTCTCGCGTTGGATCGCTCCGGTCGGCGGTCCGGTGTGACACCGGCGGTGTCGATCGACACTGTCTACGTTCATCGACACTGTCTAGCACATGGTCCAAGGACTGGACGAAGCCGTCGTCACGAGGGGCACTTCAATCAAGGCCTCAGTGTTTTGCACCCCAGCCTGCCCCAGCGTGAGCTTTAGCATAATGGCATCATCAAAACAGAATTTGTAGAATTGGAATTGGTATAAAAATCCCTGTGACTCACACTCTTCTGAGTAAGTGAACTGTACCCAAACAAAAGCTTGTAGAAGTGGACGAAACACGACTAAGCAAACGGGACAGGAGCTTGATAAGGGAACTCAAGACTGACTGACCCTTTTGAGCACTTCCTATTTATACTAACTAGGGAGACTAAACATTTATTAGCCTCCTGACAGGTTTGCAACTCCAGATCTTAAAAGCGTACGGGCACGATCAAGTGTTGAATGAATTGGTCAATACTGTACTTAGTGACATCCCCTGTCACATGCCATCAACAGCAGTGTAAACTATAGCCTTTATAGCCCTTTATGAACGGTATAGATCATACTCGTACCTCAATGACATAACACGTGACTTGTACGATATGCGTTCTCAATAGACATTACGTATGGTAGTACTTTAGGATCCCTGCAGTCCGAGCCATCCCTGGGCAGCCCAGGAACGGCTCGGTACTTGTCCGAAGCATGTTGGTATCCTTGACCAACCTCTACTGTTGGAGAGTGCTGTGTGCTGTTCCTGGAAACGTTGTAGCGTGGACGGTTTTTCCCACAGGCTACGAACTGACGCTGCCGTCGTGCCATCACTGCAGGTGTGTTTAGGATTCTCAAAGTCGTTCCAGATATGATTGTGCTCAAACATTCAGACCAGTTAGATATTACTGCTGTGTGCATTGATGAGAGTGCATGACGAGAGCGCACTGAATGTTTGACCTCATTGAGACTTATGTTGACATCCACCGTTGTGGCGGTAAGATAGTTTCACTGTACAAACATCACAAAGAGACCTTGCTGAGTTACTGATGAACTATTATTGTATTCTAGTGACGTAAAGTAGACATCGCAAGGCCTCTTTGGTGCTGAACTCTGCTATCAGGCAAGGCGTAGTGTTACGTGGTCTTTAGCAAGAGTGAGAGCAGTTAAGATCATTTGTAAGACTTGTCCGAAGCATGTTGGTATCCTTGACCAACCTCTACTGTTGGAGAGTGCTGTGTGCTGTTCCTGGAAACGTTGTAGCGTGGACGGTTTTTCCCACAGGCTACGAACTGACGCTGCCGTCGTGCCATCACTGCAGGTGACGCCGCAAGCAGAAATGCTTGAGGTTATGGGCCCACACTTTCCAAGCTGAGCTTGCAGTGACGCACGACAGATTTCCAGGGAGAAAAGGGGTTTCGGACCCCGCTTCGAGACTGCGAGCTTCACTGACGAGTGAGGTCTGGCCGTTCAAACATATCGAGCTAGTCACGTAAAATTATTCCTTCTGTAGTGCTGGAAGGAATTGTTGTACAGTAGCAACTGGGCTGGGAAAGCAGAAGTACTTCTGGGACTGATCAACTCAGTGTCAGAGCTAGGAAGAAGTGCTTCCAGGGGAAGTCATTTAAGGCTTGGAATGAAGAACTGGCTTGATCATGAAAACTAGAAGCAGACAAGTGATCATGAAAACGAGAAGTAAGCGCACTGCAACGGAGTCTGGATCAGCTGGGTCTGGCTCCTCCATCAGTGCATCACCCAGCCAGCCAGCAAACTCCACTGCGCAGAGTGGAGAGATGTGCATCGCAATGACGAAAACCGGTGGCGTCGTCACCACGAATGTCAAATGTCCAGTGACTCTGGACAGAGAGGGAGTGGAATTTCCACTCTGGGATCTGGCATATGTGGCAGCCTGTGGCCTCAAAAGGTGCAAGGCAGCCATTGAAGCTCCAATGCCAGACACAGAGGAGAATGCAGCAGCGCTCCTAATGCCGATTGAGAGCGTCCCCAAGGCGTGGGGTGCCAAGCTGGCTGCAATGCAAGTGGCAGCCAATGCCTACCAGTGGGTTCGAGAGCGTTTTACTGGAGGGGCAGACCAGGAGGTAACAGCACGCTGGCTGGAGCTCCTACACACCAGCATGGGAGAGACAGAAACGTTGGAGGACTACTACAACAGGAAGGTGGCACTCTTCCATGCACTCAAGCGAAATGGGCACTCCATCATGGAGAGAGAAGCCAAGCTGGCAATCATCAAGGGCCTGCCAGAGGAAGCGAAGGAGACTGGGATGTTCTCCTCATCTGCTGGGAAGGATCTGGAGGGACTGTGGGAGATCATCTCCACCACAGCCAAGGGACTGGGCTTCAACGACCAGGTCCCCAGAGTCACCCCTGTGGCCAGGGCAGCCATCACACCAGCCTACTCCACCACACCAGGGACTGCAAGCCCACAGGAGACCCAAGCTGGAGGCCAGGGGGGCCAAGCTTCATCGACCAAGGTGGAGGGACGGGACCGGCGTGACAACAGGCGCTGCCGCTACTGCAACAAGCTAGGCCATTTTGAGAGGAACTGCCTCAAGAAGGAGGCGGACGAGAAGATGCAACAGAACCTGCAGCAAGTCATGGCTGCAATGGCCAATCTGCTTCCGCAATTCCAAAATCAAGCGTCGGCTGCAGTGGCTCGACCTCCGGAGGGCAGCGGGAACGGCAACAACTTTTTCCCCGGGGGATATCCACCACCCTCTGGTATGTCTGCCATGATTTCTCTGAATGTCTTAACACCAACACGCGTCATGCCAGAAGCGAGAAGTTTTCTGGTGGACAGTGGAGCCACCATCCACCTAGTCAATGATCTGTCCCTGCTACATTCCCCCACCCTGCACAGAAATCCCATTCCTTTGCATATGGCTACGTCAGATGCCACGGGACAGATAATTGCAACTGGTTCCCTGTGCTTGAGCAGTGCAGAACAGCAACCCCTGTGGCTTCACAATGTGCATTGTGTTCCTTCAGCTACAGCTAATCTGATTTCAGTGACAGCTGCTATACGTGATGGGGCTAGTTTTGTGACAGACAGTGTGGGAAGTTACACTGGTATGCGTGGCGCTCAAAACTGGTCTTGTTCAGTTGCACAGAGAAATGGCCTGTATTTCTTGCAGAAGGTCAGTCCAGTCAGAAACCCTGTCTCTGTGTTTGTTAACACAGCCAGAGCACCAGTCGCTCATGATTGCAGATTGAGAGCACTGTGGCACAGTAGACTGGGGCACCCAGGGGAGGTTAATATGAGGCGACTGCAGTCTGAAGATTTGGTCCTGGGCATCCCTGTATCTCTCTCCCCTTGCGCAAACTGTCACTCTTCGTGTGAAGCGTGCATTCAAGGAAAGCACAGTCGTCCCCCTTTTGGAACCAGTTCCAGAGCAGCCACTGAGCCCCTTGAGAGAATTCATTTGGACACAGTTGGCCCCATCTCCCCTACAGCTATTACTGGGGAGCGCTTCTTTGTCACGATTGTGGATGAGGCTACGCACTACGTCATAGCCCTGGCAGTAAAAACCAAGGATGCAATCAGCAGTGCAGTCAGAGACCTCCTGATTTTTTGGCAGAGGCAGTTGAACCGCTCTGTTAAGTGCATTCGTACTGACAGGGGGACAGAATTCCTCAACAGTACATTGAAGGGTTTCTGTACGCAGGAGGGAATTAAATTTGAGACCTCTGCAGCATACACGCCTCAGCAAAATGGCGTTGCTGAACGGATGAACCGAACAATCAAGGAGAAGGCCAGAACACTCATGTTGCATGCAGCTGCCAAACAGTCACTCTGGAAGGAAGCAGTGGAGACAGCCTGCATCCTGTACAATATGGGACCTGTGACTGGACGTGACAAGACGCCTTATGAAGCCTTCCATGGGGTAAAGCCCGATGTATCCCTGCTCAGGACTTTTGGCTGTCTAGCACATGTGCACATACCTGATCACCAAAGGGGAGTGTTTGAGTCTAAGACCTCCCCTGGTCTCTTCACAGGGTATTCCAGTGTGTCAAAGGCATATAGAATTTAGATGGGAAACGGGATTTGGAAAGAAAGCAGAGATGTTACCTTTCTGGAGCACTTAAGGGGCGCAGACAGAGTGGGGCTTAGCACCATGTCTCCTGTGAGTCCAAATGCAGTCCAGCAGCCCTTTGCCTTGCCTTTTGTACAACAGGAGGGCCAGCAGTCCTTGGGTCAGTTGTCCTTTTGGGACTCAGATGATCCTGAGCCTCTCTGCAACCGAGAGGTCAACGTACAGCAGTCCGGACCTGACTCCCCCTGTGCAACCACCCCCTGTGCAACTACCCCATGTGCAATCAACCCCTGTGAGAATTCTGAGACTACAAGTGTCAACGTGGACGGGGAGCCCACTTCCTCGGAGCTGAGCCATACGCAGTCCGGCCACAGCTGGTCCGTACTCGGACACATGGAGAACCTGGCGCGAGGAGGCGAGGAGACCAAGTCACACATGCAACGTTTGAATAATGTGCAAGAATGTGTTCGAATGGAAGTTGGGGCCATGGGTGTCCGAGGGCAAGACGGGCTGACCCGGCAGCAACGGTATGATCAGAGAGTAGCAGCACGTGAGACTGCAGCTGAGGTCACTGTGGAACATGATGGAGATGTGAGTGATGGAGAGAATAGGAGAATGTCAGAGGCCATTTGCCCAGGGGAAGCAACGGAAGCTCAGCCTAATGGACAGGACTTGGCCAGGCTGGAGGGCATGTCTGATCATGTAAGCGCTGAGAGTGAGGCAAGAGAGGTCAGTTTGGAGATTTCCAATCAGACACTTGATGGACAAAGGGAGTCTTCAGATGGCCAGGCTCTGCGTGCTTGTGAGGGACACACTGGGGAGTCACAGGTGTGTTGTGAGAGTACAAGCGTGGATGAGAGAGACACCACTGCAGGGTGTCGCACAGTGCCAGATTATGCTGCGCCTTTGAGTGATGAGTGCGTGAAATATTCTGGGCTTGGCGTATCCTGCATGGTGGCGGCACGGAGGGTGTTAGACGATGTCCTCCTACTTGTGCGTTGTTAAGTAGGCACGGACATATACAAGTCAAGGACTGGTTAGCAACTGATTGATAGACACCCGGAGTGCCACTATAGTTCCAACCAAGTGTTACAATATCTCTCATCTCTCCTAACAAGGTGACGCAGTTCAAACACGCCTAACCTGCTCTCACCCAGGTCGTGTTCATTACTTTGTCCGATGAGCTAAACTCAACTCTATATGTCTAACATGTTCTAACAATGTTCATCTGAGTGCTAAATCCAGGAATACAATAAGGATTAAGTCACCTGCATGGTGGCGGCACGGAGGGTGTTAGACGATGTCCTCCTACTTGTGCGTTGTTAAGTAGGCACGGACATATACAAGTCAAGGACTGGTTAGCAACTGATTGATAGACACCCGGAGTGCCACTATAGTTCCAACCAAGTGCCTTCCCTATCCGTGCTTGCCCCATATGCCTCCTTTCTACAAACGTGTCTGTAACTTGCGTTATGATAGTCTTCGTTCAAATGCATGTATTGCCTGGCAGAACTCAGGGTTCTGCCTCTCTTTCCTAATTGGTATTGTCTTCATACGGAGACTTGCCATTATTACTCCTCTGAGGGAAAGGCATAAAATTAATTAACACAACACTTCCCCTTGCCTTTACCTCACAGAAACTTGGCCAGTCCCAGTGAGTTACGATGTCCCAGAAACACTTGTCTAACTAGTGGTTTGGTAAAAATGTCAGCCACATTTCTAGCAGATTGAATGTACCTGAATTCAACCTGCCCCTTTGCAATAGCTTCACGTGCGAAATGACAGCTAATTGCAATATGCTTTGTGTGTTTGGAGTACACCGGATTCCTCAGGTGGTTTATACACCCTTGGTTGTCACAATGAATCTTCACTATCCACGGTAACACTCCAATTTCCTCCAGGAAACCTCTCAGCCAATTTGCTTCCTTCACAACAGCACTTGCTGCCATGAATTCAGCCTCCACTGTTGAAGTGGCAACAGCAGATTGCTTTTTACTTCCCCACACTACTGCTCCTCCAAACACAGTGAGGACAAAGCCAGTGGTAGAGAAGCGATGATCCTGATCACCTCCATAGTCGGCATCCACATAGCCTTCTAGCTCTATCTCCCCCCCTCCGAGAGTTAGAACCAAATCTCGGGTTCCTTTCAGATACTTCAACACACGGATGGCTTCATTCCAATGTGCTGTGGTGGGAGATATGCGATAACGAGACAATACACCTATTGCCTGAGCTATATCGGGACGTGTGGTGTTGGCTATATACAGAAGAGACCCTACTAACTCACAGTAACGGTGACCTGGAGGTAGTGGACTGCCAGCACCAATGCTGTCGCTCCCATCTCTCGGTGCAGGCCTTTGGGACATTACGAAATCTTTTGTCATGGGAGTATCAGGTCCCACTGACTCAAGATCCAAGCCAAATTTCTCTACAAGTGCATCGATTTTAGGGATGCAACTCAGGGTGATCAGCCCTTTATCTCTATCTCTCATCACTTGACATCCCAAGAAATCCTTCACTTCCCCAAGATCATGGATGGTGAATTCTTTCTTGAGAAGTCCCTTCACTCTCTCGATTTCTGACATGCCCTTGGAAACTATCAGAAGATCATCAACATAGATCAGCACATAGGACTTTCCTCCATCAGTAGAGCATCTCACATACACTCCCGCATCACTCTTGCACACCTCATACCCCATGACTTCAAGTTTGTCATTCAGGGTTTTGTGCCAGGCACGTGGAGCCTGCTTCAGGCCATACAACGCCTTTCTCAATCGGCACACAATATTCTTATCACCATTCTCAAAGCCAGGAGGTTGCGTTACATATACTTCCTCCTCGAGCTCACCATTCAGAAAGGCGGTCTTAACGTCCACCTGATGAATTTCACAGCCCTCTCTTGCAGCAACAGCAAGCAGAGCTCTTCTAGCTCCATAGCTACTAGTAGGAGCAAAGACCTCCATCACATCCACTCCAGGGATTTGTCTGCATCCCTGTGCCACTAATCTGGCCTTGAATCTCACAACATTGCCATGTGCATCCATTTTCACTGAAAATATCCAGTGAACTGGAATAACCTTATGTCCACGAGGTCTCGGAACATACTCCATGACCTCATGAGTATCTAGAGAATTTTGCTCTTCCTGCATAGCTGCCTTCCAGTATTCCCACTGGGGAGACATCTGTGCTTCTCTCAAATTAGAGGGAACGTGAATTTTCCCAAATCTGACACCTGTGTGCTTTTCCTCTGAATTGCCTGATTTTCTCTCACTTTGTCCAGAACCCACTACTCTTCCACTGACACTCGCTGAGTTACACATCACAGGCTCTCCAGTAGAAGTAGAATGCTCTCTCATAGCACGCTCTCGCTTGGACTCACACTTGGCTTTGCACAAGTTACTCTGCTCATCCCTCACATCATCCTCCCATGCACAGGTACCTCTCGGACAGTCTTTGTAATTTGGAATCCCTTCACATTGTCCAGACTTCCGATTCACCTCCTCAGACACACTCTGACATGCCTGCAAGAGTTCAGACTCTTCAGGTCTCTCACAAGCAACATCGGGATATGGCAGAGTGTCTGCATACTTCCCCTGATTTATGTGATCCACATGCCTCTCAGACCGACTGCATGTCACTGTTGGGAGTGACCTCACATCTCTGACATCACTCTCCCAGGCACAGGTACCTCTCAGTGAGCACTTGTAATTTGGTCTGTCTCCACAATGTATGTGCTCCTGATTCACCTCCTCCTCTCGTCCCTTACATGGAGTCAAGGATGCAGATCCTGTCTCCCGCTCACAATCATGTTTGGCTGGTGCAGAGAAAGCATATGATGCTTCCTCTGACCGGTGGCTGCCACCACAGTCCCGTCCAGGAGTGCTCTGACTGGACGGGTTGCCAGAAGAACTCTGCATGGTCACATCTCTTACATTTCTCTCATCACTGAACAAGACCCACCCATACTGCTCAGCTCCCCGGGACCATTTGCAGCTTTGCATGTAGCTGCCCCCCTCACTGCACTCACATGCAATTCATGCCCCTCATGTGAATCACCCTCTAGCTGCACTTCCCCTGGTCCCTGTGACAGAGAGTCACATTCAGTCAACCCCTCTCGCTCTCTGCTCTCTCCCTTCTCCTGTGGCAGCAGGAGGTCTTTGGCGGCAGTGCGTTGTTCGTGTCGTTGAGCCCGGGTCAGGCCATCCAATTGGTGGTTGCGGCAATCAGACCTAGTTGGTCTGAGGACCTCCTGGGCTCGCTCCATCTGCGGTCGAAGGTGGGAGTCCTGTCTCACTCCTCTGGCTAAGTCCTGTACTGCCTCCAGGGTTTGATCCATCTCCACTGGGTCACACAGTCTTCTGGATTCAGGCTCGGGCTCAGCCTCACTGGGGGGTCCTGTGACAGGCTGTGTGGGGAGGTTGCTGGAGGCTGGCAGGTACTCAGGCTCACTGTGTGGGTCATCAAGATCTGTCTCAAGGCTGATGTTGGTTGTGCCAGGGGAGGTGCCGGGAAAGACTGGGGGAGTGTCACTTGCAGAGGGCTCAGGACACAGAAACTCTGTAGACTGTGTTGAGGAAACGCTCATGCCAACCCGAGAGGCTCCCCTGAGGTGCTCCACGAAAACCACATCTCTGCTCTCCTTCCAGATACCCCCTCCCACATAGATCCGATAGGCTTTGGAGGAGGCTGAGTAACCAGTAAGCATCCCTGGCACAGTTTTAGGGGAAAACACAGAGCGCTGGACATCAGGAATGTGCACAAAGGCCAAGCAACCCCAGGTACGCAGTGGGGTTACATTTGGTTTGTAGCCAAAAAATAATTCTGATGGCGTGCGGTCCCTCCCGGTACTGGGACCCATGTTCAGTAGGGTGCATGCAGTTTCCAGGGCCTCCTTCCACAACGTTGGACTGGCAGCTGCAAAAGCCAGAAGAGTCCTGGTACGTTCCTTGAGGGTGCGATTGGCTCTTTCAGCCGCTCCATTCTGTTGCGGGGTGTAAGGAGCTGAGGTCTCCAATTTAGTCCCCTGGGATGCACAAAATTCTTTGAACGTGGCATTCAGAAATTCAGTTCCACGGTCACACCGGACACACTTCACTTTGGTTTTCTTCTGGGTCTGCCAGTATAGAATGAGGTCCCTCACAGCAGCACTGATGGCATCTTTGGACTTCACAGGCAGGACCGCCTTTAACTGAGATGACTCATCCAAAGCAGTCACCCAGTAACGTTCACCAGTTACTGCAGCAGGAAAAATGGGGCCCACAGTGTCAATATGTACTCTGTCAAGTGGTTCAACAGCTGGTCTACTGCTTATTCCAAATGGAGGCCGAGACGTCTTTCCCTCAATACATGCTTCACAGTAGACTGGACAATTGGAGCAGGGACATAGGGATGTATCAAGTCCCGAGACCAGGTCCTCATTGGTTAGGCGCTGCATCCATGTTTCACCTGGATGTCCCATTCTGCTATGCCAGAGGTATCGTCTGGCACAGTTGTGTGAGTTTTGGGTGGGGGTTTTGGACTTCACAGCAGCTGAAATTCTTCTGTGGTTAACACTGGGACTCAGAGCTACAACTTGATGAATATAAAATAGCCCTTTCTCTGCACTGATCCGAGACCTCCAGCTGTTTGGACCACAGACTTCAGTGAACGCTCCAACATCATCTGTGCGAAAGACTGCCCCATCCCGCAATGCTGCAGATACTGACAGTATGTTTGAGGTTGCAGAAGGAACACACTGAACATGATGTATCCACAGGGGAACTCCCACTCGACTGAGGATGCAGACAGAGCCTGATGCTACAATTCCTCCAGTGGCATCTGAAGTGGCCAGATGTAATGGGATGGGTTTGGCATGCACAGTTGGATTATGTAGTAGGGTCACATCATTCACCAGATGTACAGATGCTCCACTGTCCACCAGCCAGGATTGCAGAGACGAATTTCTGACAGGAGTCTTCAGGATGTTGAGGGAAATTATGTATGGCATACCTCCAGGTGGTGGAGGTGGGGGAGCTGGGGGTTGGAACCATGCCGGAAAGGCATCCAGTCCAGGGTGCGCCAGCTGGGCTGCAGGAGGGTGTGGGCCACCCATATGTGGAGGTCCCTGTGGCCACATTCCCTGCAATTGTTGGACCGCTGCCACTACGTTCCGTTGGGTCTCCTCGTCCCGCTTCCTCTTTCGACAGTCCCTCCAGTAATGCCCCTTCTTATTGCAGTAGTTGCAGATGCCCTTAGTCTCGGACTTGGCCTCAGAGACAGTTGGTTGGGCCTGCTGATGGACTGCACTGGCAGCTGGTGGGGTATTGGCTCCACTGGAGCCTTGTCCAAGAGCCAAAACCCTTGGTTGGCGAGGAGCATATTCATCAAAACCCACTGCAGCTGCTGTGTTGCGCAGAAGTCCAGCCAGCTTCTCCAGGGGTTGTGCTGCAGCAGTTGTGATCATTCCTGGCTCTTTAGCTGCATCAGGCAAGCCCTGCACAATCTGGGTTGCAACGTGTGCATCCAGTAGAGCATGGTTGTTCCTGTCAAGGCATGCCTTCAGGTTGATCATTCTGTTGACATATTGCGAAATCGTCTCGTCATGTTTCATTCCCTGGCTCATTTCTTGGAGCCAATCTGCATTGGCCTCGATATTATATCCACCAATAAACTTTCTGCAGATGAACTCATATGCATCATAAGCAGAGGGCAGATTAGACAGAGGTCCCAGCCATTCCTCTGGGACTGACTCATAAATCAGTAACATTGCGGCTGCGTCATGTGCTGTACCAGGCATAGCCTCCAGGATGGCAGGCAAAGACCCTTTTGACTCATTTGCTGCCAAAAATGCATTCTTCCAAACAATAATATTTGTCCCCCGTTCCTTCAGTTTTATGTGTACCTTGACATTTGTTGGGATAATCTTGGGCAGCTCATCTCCGCTGCCTCTTGAGGTGCTGGGAGTACACGGTTCTCTGATGGGTGTGGATGAGGCTGGTTCACTGCTTGACGTTGATGCTCCACTAGCTGATGATCCTTTCTTCTTGGAAGTCATAATTCCCCAGTTGTCTTATAACTCCAGTACTCGCAAGGTAGCAGCAAGATCTTACTTCTGAACCAGGTGGGTTGAGCTAACGGACAGCCAACGTGAAGGTGAAAGATGTAGTCTTTGACGATAAAGGCTCTCTCGTCAGGATTGCGGTCTCCACGTTGTCCTCCTTCTCTGATTAGTTCGTTGTATGACGGAGGTCCTGATCTCAAGCGCGCTGGAACGTTGAGGTTGGTGGTCTTCCTGGCTGTTTGCTTTGTCCGCTTCTTCGCCATTCACAGTCTAGTGAGCTCCGATTTAGGCGCCACCCACTCTCAGCATCCGAGCCCGTGGGCCCATAACCTGAAATATTCTGGGCTTGGCGTATCCTGCATGGTGGCGGCACGGAGGGTGTTAGACGATGTCCTCCTACTTGTGCGTTGTTAAGTAGGCACGGACATATACAAGTCAAGGACTGGTTAGCAACTGATTGATAGACACCCGGAGTGCCACTATAGTTCCAACCAAGTGTTACAATATCTCTCATCTCTCCTAACAAGGTGACGCAGTTCAAACACGCCTAACCTGCTCTCACCCAGGTCGTGTTCATTACTTTGTCCGATGAGCTAAACTCAACTCTATATGTCTAACATGTTCTAACAATGTTCATCTGAGTGCTAAATCCAGGAATACAATAAGGATTAAGTCACCTGCATGGTGGCGGCACGGAGGGTGTTAGACGATGTCCTCCTACTTGTGCGTTGTTAAGTAGGCACGGACATATACAAGTCAAGGACTGGTTAGCAACTGATTGATAGACACCCGGAGTGCCACTATAGTTCCAACCAAGTGCCTTCCCTATCCGTGCTTGCCCCATATGCCTCCTTTCTACAAACGTGTCTGTAACTTGCGTTATGATAGTCTTCGTTCAAATGCATGTATTGCCTGGCAGAACTCAGGGTTCTGCCTCTCTTTCCTAATTGGTATTGTCTTCATACGGAGACTTGCCATTATTACTCCTCTGAGGGAAAGGCATAAAATTAATTAACACAACAGTGCGTTTGGGACATGACGAGTGATGTAAGACCCAGATTGAGTGGAGCAGCATGTGAATCCTCCAAGGAGAGAAAGCTGCAGACACCTCCAGAGTGGGAGAGAGTCAGAGAGGTGTGTAACGCAGTAACCTCGAGCGAAAGAGTAGTGGAAGCACGTGCGTGTGAGCCTAGAGAGGATAGCCATGTTGTGCATGATCACAATCTGAATCCTGTAAAGGGTAAGATACCTGGGGTGAGGTGGTCCAAGGTGCCAATCCCTGGAAACCTCAGGGAGGCGCAAAGATCCCCTCAGTGGGAATTCTGGCGCCAGGCAATGCAAGAGGAGCAAGATTCTCTTGATGCGCACGAGGTGATGGAGTACGTTGAGAGACCCAGGGGACACAAGGTGATCCCTGTGCATTGGATCTTCTCTGTAAAGACTGATGCACATGGGAACGTGTTGAGATTTAAGGCTCGGCTTGTAGCCCAGGGCTGTAGACAGATTCCTGGAGTTGATGTAGATGAGGTCTTTGCACCTACCAGTAGCTATGGGTCCAGGAGGACTTTGCTAGCAACTGCTGCAGCAAAGAACATGGAAATTCACCAGGTGGATATAAAGACCGCCTTTTTGAATGGTGAATTAGAGGAGGAGGTGTATGTGACACAGCCTCCTGGATTTGATAATGGCAACCCCAACATTGTGTGCAGACTGCGTAAGGCCCTTTATGGCCTGAAGCAGGCTCCCAGGGCTTGGCACAAGACCCTGAATGAGAAGCTGCTGAGTATGGGATATGAAGTGTGTAAGAGCGATGCGGGAGTTTACATAAAGAGACACGAGGATGGGGAGCTGTCATACATGCTTGTGTATGTTGATGATCTTTTGATTGTGGCAATGGGTGCGGAAGAGATAGAATGGGTGAAAAAGGAGCTGTTGGCAAGCTTCAAGATTCATGACCTTGGTGAAGTCAAGGACTTCTTGGGCTGCCAGATCCTGAGAGATAGAGAGAATCGGTGCTTATCACTGAGCTGCGTGCCTAAGATTGATGCACTGTGTGAGAAGTTTGGGGTGAGTGCTGAGTCACGTACAGTCGATACTCCCATGAGTAAAGACTTTGTGATGTCTGGGATGCCGCAGGTTACAGTGGGTGAGACCAGCTTTGGGTCTGGGACTCCACTGCCTCCCGGGCATAGATATTGTGAGCTTGTTGGGTCTCTGTTGTATATTGCTAATACAACTCGACCTGATATAGCTCAGGCTGTGGGTGTTCTGTCCCGTTACCGGAACGCTCCCACCACTGCCCACATGAATGAGGGCTTGAGGGTATTGAGGTATCTTCAGTCTACTCGAGAGTGTGTCTTAGTGCTGGGAGGGAAAGGGCCTGTGTTAGAAGGTCATGTTGATGCAGATTATGCTGGCGATATTGACAGCAGGCATTCTACCTCGGGATATGTGCTATCAGTGTTTGGCAGTGCTGTGGTCTGGGGTAGTAAGAAGCAACACTCAGTTGCTACCTCCACTGTGGAGGCAGAATTCATGGCAACCAGTCTGGCTATTAAGGAGCTTAACTGGCTGCGTGGGTTCATGGAGGAAATCGGAACTCCTCCTTGGTCAGTGAAGCTATACTGTGACAATCAGGGGTGCATTGCTAACCTGAAAAACCCACTGTATAGCAAGTATACTAAGCACATTGCAGTGTGCTTCCACTTTGCACGTGAAGCTATTGCAAAGGGGCAGGTTACACTCTGCTATGTGGAGTCTGCAAGGAACAAGGCAGACATGCTGACAAAGCCTCTCGCTCGCCCTGCCTTCCAGATGCACAGGCGAGGGTTTGGACTTGTGAAGATGACATAGGTGACAGGGTGCTGTCAAGGGGAAGTGTTGAATGAATTGGTCAATACTGTACTTAGTGACATCCCCTGTCACATGCCATCAACAGCAGTGTAAACTATAGCCTTTATAGCCCTTTATGAACGGTATAGATCATACTCGTACCTCAATGACATAACACGTGACTTGTACGATATGCGTTCTCAATAGACATTACGTATGGTAGTACTTTAGGATCCCTGCAGTCCGAGCCATCCCTGGGCAGCCCAGGAACGGCTCGGTACTTGTCCGAAGCATGTTGGTATCCTTGACCAACCTCTACTGTTGGAGAGTGCTGTGTGCTGTTCCTGGAAACGTTGTAGCGTGGACGGTTTTTCCCACAGGCTACGAACTGACGCTGCCGTCGTGCCATCACTGCAGGTGTGTTTAGGATTCTCAAAGTCGTTCCAGATATGATTGTGCTCAAACATTCAGACCAGTTAGATATTACTGCTGTGTGCATTGATGAGAGTGCATGACGAGAGCGCACTGAATGTTTGACCTCATTGAGACTTATGTTGACGTCCACCGTTGTGGCGGTAAGATAGTTTCACTGTACAAACATCACAAAGAGACCTTGCTGAGTTACTGATGAACTATTATTGTATTCTAGTGACGTAAAGTAGACATCGCAAGGCCTCTTTGGTGCTGAACTCTGCTATCAGGCAAGGCGTAGTGTTACGTGGTCTTTAGCAAGAGTGAGAGCAGTTAAGATCATTTGTAAGACTTGTCCGAAGCATGTTGGTATCCTTGACCAACCTCTACTGTTGGAGAGTGCTGTGTGCTGTTCCTGGAAACGTTGTAGCGTGGACGGTTTTTCCCACAGGCTACGAACTGACGCTGCCGTCGTGCCATCACTGCAGGTGACGCCGCAAGCAGAAATGCTTGATCAAGTTTGCATGCCATCAGTACTATGCACTGGAATTTCAATGTACCTCATGATTCGACATAGTCGTCGATGAACAGTGCGAATCTCGGTCGATGCTAATCTCGAATCTAAGTGACTCGAAACTTTGACTCACCACCGAGATAAACCTCGAATCAGAAACCAAGGACCGCAGGACTTAAAGTCTCACGATCGATGAGATCCGGGCTGAGTGTACCCTACTAGAAAACTCCGGAAAAACAGCCGAAGTTTGTACCATGGCCCCTATAAACCACTATGAGTGTCTTTTATCCTTAAAGTACCATACAGTACGAACACACCCAAGTGAGATATGACTGTACCTTATTGTTTATATGTATTATAAGTATTATAAAGCCTTTTAATGATAGATGTGACTCACAAACATGCTAAGATGAAATGACCCAACATGTTGAAGAAATACCTAAGGTATACATGTTAGTGTCCATTTTTCTAACACCTCCCCTCATGTGTAGGGAGAAACATCTCTAAGAAACATTGTTTGAAAGTCAGTCACAAATTTATTTGATACCAGCCATTTCTCTAAGCTTGGCAAAAATGACTTTTGGAAGCACCTTGGTGAAGAAATCAGCAATATTTTCACTGGTAGCCACATATCTTGGCTCCATTGCTCCATTCTCCACCTCATCTCTGACCTCAGAGGTGGACTTTCTCCCATCCGAATCCTCTGCATAGTATGAGTCACCAAAAAACACAAAGCCTTTATTGACTTTCTCCCACACAAGCCCCAGATTCTTAATGCCAGCAAGGTACTTCAAAGCATTCATGCCAGCACCAAGGGGTGTATTTGTAGGAGCATTTGTAAAACGTGTGAGAAGACCAGTGGCATATGATAGATTAGGCCTAACTGTGTTGGCCAAATATAGAATACCTTCTTGGATGACCACTTGTGTAACATCCTGAACAGGACGCGGGTCCAGGCCATGAGGTTCAGGATCTGCAGTGCCCTGATTTTCCCCAAGCCCTTTATCTCCAACGTTAGTATTTTCTAGACCAATGGACTTAGCCCTCTGAAGATTTAATTTATCAAACCTAATGACACTTGGATCAGTGCCCAAAGGGGCTAAAGAGACAGGAGACAAATCTTCAGCAACTTCATGAAGACACACATCCTTGTGAACAACTTGAACACTGCATGCCTCCACAAATTTAGTCTCAGGATGAAAAGAGACTTGTTTGTCTGGCAGAGCCAAATCCACCAGCCACTGATAAGGGAAAGCATGCTCAGCATTGCCTAAGTGGTACCCATTTGAATCAGTGAGATAACACTCTATCCCCATGATATTGACATTAATACCATCTAAATATGCCTTGCCCACAGAAAGGAGATATTTCTTGCTAGTAGGAACATGCTTGACATTGTGCAAGAACAAAGAGCTGCCTAACTCAAGAAACACTTGCATAGTGCCTTCACCAACAATCTCCTCTGATTTACCATTTGCCACAATTACACGTTGTGGCACATCAAATTTGACATAATTTGTCATGTTATCACTAGTAGGAGAAATGTGATCTGTGGAACCAGAATCTATAAGCCAAGCAGGAAGAGAGGGTTGAGAGATTACTGTATCTCTCTGCACACAGTTGGTATGTGCTCTCCTATCCTGAGCTGCAAGCTTGGGGCACGTTGATTTTGTGTGCCCTGGGTTCCTGCAGTAGGCACAAATTAGCACAGGCCTGCCCTGTTGTTGAAAGGCAGGTTGACCTGTACCAGAATTTTCTAGTTTAGTATTTTGAGGCACTTCTGCCTGGTGGGCACCAGAATCAGCCCCACCTAAACCTTGCCTACCAGAAGGCTGGTCACCCCCACCTTGATTCCTGTAGGGTTTGGGATTTGAGGGTTGAGAATTTGGAGTATTATATGGTTTCTTTGCTTGAAGGTCCATATATGTTAACTCAAGAACATGCTGGAGTTGGTGCACATTTGGATAGTCTTTGCACACAGACAGCTGTAAACGCCTATCTACCTCATACTCTTCAGTGAGGCCTTCAATGATCATAGAGCACTGGCAAACCTCAGAACACTGCTCTCCTAGTGATTTGAGGTTGTTTGCAATTTTCCTGCACCTTAACACGTAGTCAGATGGTTTTTCACCTGGCTTCATGGCAAATAACTTTTGCTCCCTGTGGAGGCTCATCAGCCTAGCTGCTGCTCTAGCGTTAAACACCTGCAGCAGCTTGTTCCACATATGGTAAGCACTTGTCAAGTCAGTAATCTGAACAGAATACTGCTCAGTACATGCTTGAGTGATAATGGTTTGAGCCTTGAAATCATCATAAGCTCCCTGATAATCATCATGAACACAGTAGTTGACATTCATTTCCCACAACATAGCATACACTTGCTTTGTCCATGTCAACCAGTTGGTATCATTCAGCTTGACTAACTCTATCTTTGGAGTTAACTTCTGATGAGAAGAGAACGAAGGGCCAGTGGTTGGATTTATATTGGGCAGACCAGGAATACCTACGTTTGGAAATTGACCTTGCCCAGCACTATATGGTGGCCCCTGACTATGAGGAGGACCACCCCAACCACCACCACCTGGTCCACCAGGACCGCCTGGACCACCAGGACCGCCTGGTCCTCCAGGACCACCAGGACCACCCCCACCAAAGCCACCAGGAACATTCCCACCAGAGCCCGGATAGACAGGGTATTGTGGGTAGTTGCCTGAGACTGGTGGAGGATGCCAAATCGAGCTTGCTCCTCCAGGGGACCCCCACTGTATGGTGGCCCACCTCCAGGAGGTCCACTGCCTGAGCTGTATGGGTAGCCACCACCAGGAGGGCCTCCAGCTGGAATTGCTGAAGCTGACGTTGACACTCCAAAGTTGGATGGTACCTGCACACTAGCTGGCTGAACCAAGGTTGGATTAGAAATTTGGTTCAGCGTTGAGGCAGGTAGTGAAATGGGGATCATGCCCCCAGTAGCTAGTGGTAAATAAACAGTTGCCTGTGCACTAGTTACTGATGTTACTGGAACCATTGCGCCACTAGTAATGACTGGAACGCTAGCTGGCTGGACTGTCACAGCAGGATATTGCGAAACGGGTACTTGCAAAGGACCACTGGTAAGTGTCCTGGACCCTAAAACTGCAGACTGTGAAGGTCTGCGCAGAACCCTAGGTGCACTAGAAACAGGAACAGGATTGATCCTGACTGCTCTTCTGACACTGCTAGGATCTAAAGGAAGGTTGGAATGCGTACCACCAGGAGGTGAGGTGCTTGCGCTCACAGCAGGTACCAGTTCAGCTAAGGGTTGGCCAGCAGGATTGGTAGAAAGAGATTCAGAGTGGTGATAACCCCCGTATAGAAAATCTTCACTTACCTCCCCTGCTTGGTGCCCTTCTGCGTCACTGTCCTCTGTTCCGCTGCCTGCACCTGTGCCTGCACTGGTGGTGTACCCCATTGAGTCTCTCTGTGTGGAGTACGATTGTTCAAAGCTTTCATTGTTATAAACGGTTGAGGGATCATCCTCAATCATGATTGGTACTTCATATGATTCTTCAGGATTAGCATAGGGTGGCACAGTATATGTACCACTCATTGCATAAAAATAACGTAGTCAGCACAAACTCTAACAAGTAGAGTTCTCCAGCGACCACCCCAGCCTTCCCAAGGGAAAGCTGCCTTCACCAATAACCAACTTCTCTCCCACTGCCTTAGCCACAAGGGCTTAGGCAATCGAGAAGTCCAACCAGAGTAACCCACCAGAAGACAACAAGAGTCCTTCTACCTGACACGGTGGTCTGCGTAGACCCCGTGCAGGCTTAGGTGCTCTTTAGTCTTTAAAAAGAGTGCTATGAAAAGCAAAACGTAGAAAGCTGCGAGGCTTCTTTACGTAGAAAGATCCCGTGCGCCGGGAGACGATAATACCATAAGCGATTTAATCGCCGATACCATTTAGCATAATGGCATCATCAAAACAGAATTTGTAGAATTGGAATTGGTATAAAAATCCCTGTGACTCACACTCTTCTGAGTAAGTGAACTGTACCCAAACAAAAGCTTGTAGAAGTGGACGAAACACGACTAAGCAAACGGGACAGGAGCTTGATAAGGGAACTCAAGACTGACTGACCCTTTTGAGCACTTCCTATTTATACTAACTAGGGAGACTAAACATTTATTAGCCTCCTGACAGGTTTGCAACTCCAGATCTTAAAAGCGTACGGGCACGATCAAGTTTGCATGCCATCAGTACTATGCACTGGAATTTCAATGTACCTCATGATTCGACATAGTCGTCGATGAACAGTGCGAATCTCGGTCGATGCTAATCTCGAATCTAAGTGACTCGAAACTTTGACTCACCACCGAGATAAACCTCGAATCAGAAACCAAGGACCGCAGGACTTAAAGTCTCACGATCGATGAGATCCGGGCTGAGTGTACCCTACTAGAAAACTCCGGAAAAACAGCCGAAGTTTGTACCATGGCCCCTATAAACCACTATGAGTGTCTTTTATCCTTAAAGTACCATACAGTACGAACACACCCAAGTGAGATATGACTGTACCTTATTGTTTATATGTAGTATAAGTATTATAAAGCCTTTTAATGATAGATGTGACTCACAAACATGCTAAGATGAAATGACCCAACATGTTGAAGAAATACCTAAGGTATACATGTTAGTGTCCATTTTTCTAACATGAGCTGAGCCAACAAAAACGGAAGGTCTCGAAGGAAGTTCAGAGTCCGGTGAGGCCTAGCCTACCACAGCAGGTACCACATGCAGAGCACATGCACCCAGACTGCGCACCTCCCCACTTTGATAGGGGATATGACGCTTATCCCGTGGGATGTTAGAAGAGGCAGAGAGAGGGGGGCAGGGGGACCAGGGGGGGGAGGGCGTAGTGAGAGTGAGAGAGAGAGGCAGAAAAAGGGGGAATCAGGGAGGTGACGTTTTCAGTCCACTCACCCCAGGCAAGAGAGACGGAAGAGGGGAGAGGACGCAATGGGGAGCCGGGATGTGTGGACTCGACAATGCCAAGAAGACGAGATGGAGGTCCGACCAATCGAGCAGGGGTCGGGGGGACCAGTGACTGGTCCCTTGGGCTGGTCACCGCAGCCGACTCACCAGTGGTGACTCACCAGTCCCGGGAGGGAGATATGTCCTTTCCGGAACTGAGAAATTCCGATCTACCCCATGAGAGCGACCTCATAGGTTTAATTGGACAGTGCTGACCTCCATCAACGGCGTAGCGAGGCGTGTTTATGTTCTGGGAGTAAAAGTGTCAGAACCAGATTTCAAATTTCTCATTGACTGGTGCGACAGTTACCAAAGAGGGAACTTCGACGCGAGATGGTTATTGGGATGTTTGGGTCCTGTCAACCCAGGGCTGTGCCTCTCGGCATATCGCCTCGGGCAGCAAATAGTAGTTTATGCCTCAGAAGAC
>KV908345.1:480000-515000 GCA_002005505.1 Botryococcus braunii | reverse complement strand
AGTGCAAGGTTCCCTCTGAGAACAAGATAAGAGGAGGTGCGTGCAATGCCATATCTTGAGAAGCAGCTACAGACCCGGCAGAAGGCAGAGAGAGCATGACAACTCATGAGTCACGAGTAGTAGTGACAACCCATGAGTCATGACTGGGACAGTGGCAGGGTACTGCCGAGGTGATATGAGTAGATGCAAATAGTTCATTTGGGGATGTGGACCTTCAAAATGGGGTCGACCAGAGGCACACATCTATGTACTTTTATGGGCGGAGCATGTGTGCCCCTTCGCTGAATGAGACGGGTGCTTGTGCAAGCTGCGCCACCTTTTGAGAGTTTCATCCTGAGTGCACAAAGTGTATCAACGTGGACATTGGGAGCGGGCTAGGCTCCTGATGGGGCATTCTTTATTGGTAGGGCTGGTACGGGACATACACACTGAAGATCTTTGCAAGGGCTGGAGTGTGGTCGGCAAATTTCCACATCAGGGTTCCCCACGGAAGCGAAGTGCTAACGAGTGTGAAAGAAGCTACAGGGCTGGAGTGTGGTCGTGAATTCCCCATCTGGGGCTCGACAAGGAAGCGAAGTTCTAACAATTCTGAAAGAAGTTTAAGTGCTGGCAATGTCTGAAAGAAGCTAAGCGCTAACAATGTCTGAGACGAGCTTAGTGCTGGCCATGTCTGACGGAAGCTAAGTGCCAACAATGTCTGAAACGAGCTGAGTGCTTGCAATGTCTGCAAGTCTTGGCAAGAGCACGGAGTAACTGGTATCAATGGAAGGTGCCGATGGCTGAATAGTTGGCAATGCCGTGTAACACGTGGCTGTTGCTGCATGCGCCTTCCCACTGTCGTGCAACATATGTAACCCCAAGGGTTCCAAAGTTGCGTGTATACTTTGCCCCCATTTTTTTACTGACACATCTAGCACGTCATCCTGCAAAAGAAGTGCCATCAGGCTTTTGCAAGTACAACATGCCCATAGTCCTGCTGTCTATACATAAGGTAATTACGTGTTTACCTTATAAGGCATCACAGCTTCTGGTAGTGCTTTGTGCGGCCTCACAGCCTTTTCAAAGTATTCGGCTACAGGACGTTTCAGGAGTACGAGGGTGGGATGCGTCCTTGTGCTTGCCGCAGCATTCCCCAATGCGTTTTGGTTGTCTCCGGTGTGCCTTCAATTTCTTTGGACGTGCTTCGTATGCTCTGTTTGTCTCAAGACTTAGATTCCTCTGAGCGGACAGGGGGCAAAGAATGAGCCGAGTTTGAGTTTGACTTACCGTCAGGCCAATGGGCAACAGAGTGTGCGCAGGCCGCTGACTGGGGAAGGTGTGCAAAGCAAACTTGTCTTCTTGTGGCGTGTGTGCCTCATATAAGTGTGCTCCTACGCGCATTATGACAGCATTGTCATGTCGTGTCTGTTTACTGGCAAGGCGTCGTCATGTCTTGCAAAATACAACCCTCATCTCCATGGTGGATTGAGACCAGTCCCCCGGGTTTTAAGGTAAAAGTGAAATATATTAGTCTCATGGGTTTGTTGGACCAGTCGAGGGACCCTCACATTAGAGTAATCGGATCCTGAAGAGGAGTCCCTTCCTGGCCCTTTGTATACTGGCAACTACTGCGTGGACTTGTTTCCAGGACAAACATAGGGGAGGGAGAAGAGATAGGCCATCCTTCAAGAGCCCATCCATCGTGCACTTGGTTGGACCGCGTGACAGTGATCGCGGGCTGCCAAGGGAACGTACAGGTGCAGCCGTTGAGTGAATGTCTGTCCAGATGTGTTTTACATGATTGTTGGTGGTTTGTTGTTATCGCGGTGTCAGATTTGAATGGCGCTAGTCCAGTACTGATGCATTATAATTCTGTAGTTCTGTGGACCTGACTGACCCACCCTATTTAATGTGTAGGGCCTCCGAAGTCGAGCTGCTTTAAAGCAAAAACTTTTATGATCCTTTTGTGGTTTGGAGCCGTCCACTGGATTGTGAACTGCACGGGGCAGTATCGAACTGTACGTCAAGCTTGAAGGTCGTGAACGCCTTTTAATTGCTGCTTGCATCGAGCCCGAATTCTTCGGGAGTGGAGAGAAGATAGAGAAGATTATCAATCACATATCAGCGCAATATGCAGTGAAGCGTGACTGGGAGAGACAACATCAGAACAAGAGGATCAGGAACCAGGTTCAGAATCTTTTTGAATTTCGCACTGTGATGAGATGTACAAGTCGCTTACCTCGGCAGAGACTGAATTTCGGTGGAAGTATGGAAAACAGATAGGAGAGGGTAGGGTGGCTAGGTGTCGTGAACGGTTGTACTTGCAATCTCCGAAATTAGATTAGGTCTCTTTGAGATTTGCAACTCGTCCATTACCCGCTCTGACGGCATGAGCAGTCCAGTGGCGCTCTGGGACGAGACCATGGGGACCCTAGATTCCTGGAGTCCCTTAGACAGCTATCCATATACCTAATAGGTGTTCTCGACCAACAGCGAACTTATCTGTAATACATCTGCAAATGTACGACCATGTGCGACATACCTCATAGAGGTACCTACGCACAAATGTACGTATGTAAACATATGCAAATGCAAAATGCAAAATGCAAATGCAATTCTCTCTATCTCTCTGTGGATATTCTCCCCCCCTCCCCCCCCTGTCTCTCTCTCTCTCTCTCTCTCTCTCTCTCTCTCTCTCTCTCTCTCTCTCTCTCTCTCTCTCTCTCTCTCTCTCTCTCTCTCTCTCTCTCTCTCTCTCTCTCTCCCTCTCATTATCACATTGAATATTTGGCCCTAGATTCCGCGTCCCTGCATGATGGATTTATGGTATGCGGTTAGAATAGGCTCCACTCTTAAATGCAAAACTGTTAATTCTAAATGCAAACGTACATATGTAAGGTCCCGCTGTGCTATGCCTCTGCGTTCTGCAGCAGGGCAAGAATGCCAAGACATCTTGACGGTCGTGTGCCATGCAACTTGTTCTTGGCCGCGTTTGGTCTCACTTGGCGGCAATTAGGAAAAACCTCCATCTGGGTTCTGAACCATCACAGACCATCACCTCCTGCCTAATTGAACCATCACATCCTGCCTAATTAGACCATCACCTCCTGCTTATAAGCGAATTAGGTGTCTGAGGGAACGTGCTGCACCAACGCTCACGGGACCTCACGGGACGCGATCGAGGATCAGGCTCATGATACTATATCTACCCTCGAAAAGGTTGACCGGAATTGCTGCATCGGCCACAGGCTTCAGTGCTTCTAGAATCTGATCTGCACAACAGCGTGTCGCCCAAAACCCGACCTCTCCCATTCTTACCCCCTACTTCCCCACAACCATCCTCCCCCCCTACTTCCCCACAACCATCCTTCTCCCCCCCCCCCTTCCCCCCCAACCCCCAAACCTCGGACCCTTGACCTCCCGCTTCACTTTTCCTTGTAAAGAAACCCGACCTCCCCGTTATTGAGGTAACCCTGTCTCTCGCCAGGAGGATTGCTAGGTTTTAACGGTGGGGCCCCCAACATTTGTACCTGAGGCTGATTCCCACCAGTGAGTCAGCATTCTACTAGGCTTCACCAATTGTTAAGCCTCCACGAGACAGCCGCCTGGCACATGTCCACATATGGTGGTGTTGCATACATCACAAAAAGTCCCTACTGTGCCTGTTGTGAGTCGATGAGTATTAGTTAGACCACCGCTGTATGGGGATGTCTCGTTGTTGTTGGCAGCTAACAGTATCCTGAATGGCACTATTTTCTAATACACTCTTGAATATCAGCTAAATGTCGCACGTGCCGTGACGTGAATCGTGGAAGACGAAGCGCGTGGAGCAGGTCAGTGATCGGGAATCAACATTGGGGCACTGGGGGCCTGCGACTGACATATTCACTTTTCTCTTAAATCAACATCGAGGCTCCTTCGCTGAGGGACTCGCCACGATGGAAAATCTCTAGATGGACTTAACCTTAGGCGATTCGCATGCATTGAACACCAGCATTGATTGCGCGCAGGAAGTATCCTCACGAAAGCATCAAGGGGTGTTTTAAGGGCAAACACTAGTGTGGTAACAGTTGATGCACTCTTGCATACATAACATTTGTGTTTTCTGAGGATCGGGGGAGCAGCATGTCCAGCAGTTGGGCGGCAGCACCCAATTGCAAATGTTTTCGACCATATAGAAAGTTGTGCAATCAGTGCTTTGGTTGGATTAGTCATTCAAAGTTTTTGCCGTTGACATCAAAGAAAGGTGAAGCTCTTTGTATTTCAAAGCTCCTGCTTGTTTGTATAGAAGGAAGATTTTAGTGGGAGCCATAAGAACAACTGATTCTTGAAATACTGTGTAATATTCCATTCAGGTGAAATTATCCTGACTGAGTGTCCGTACCGAACTATTGCCTGTCGTATTAGGGCGTACCGAGCCCTGGGCATGTGCAGTTCGTACAATTCAAATACTAATTTTCCAATGCCTTGCTGTTTTGATAGGGATCCGGAGGCATGCACTCCAGCGGTACACAAGAGGCATTGCTTTAAATGCTCAGTGGTCCCCGCTTGAGGCTGAGAAGAGCCACATGGCACTTCAGGAAGTGCTGTACTTTCTGGTGCAACTGGTAGGAACCTGCACTTCAACAAGTATTATTGGAGTTTGACACTGTTTTTGATCGTGGCTTAAGGCTTGAGATGTGCAGGAGTGTGATAGCCAGCTACAACGGGCTCTCAACTACGTGGAATATGACACAGCCCAGGAAATTCGTAATCGACGGACAAACATAGATAACATTCTCAGTGGAATACAGGTATTCTGGCCGATAGCATTTTGCTCTGTTGCTGAAGAGTCAGGTCAACGGAACTTTGTCAGGGCACGAATTTCAGGTTTGCCAGTCAAGGGCTAGCTGAGAGGGCTGTCTACAGATTGGGAAAATGATCAGTACTGGCTTGAGGGCGGGTATTTTGTTTGCATTTCTTTTTTTTGGGGGGGAGGGGGGGGGGCGGGGAGGGTTGGAGAGGGGACGGGCAGGGGAGATGTGCCACAGACAGAGATGCTCTCTGGTTCTCGGGCTAGGAGGTGGAGTTTGCAGTTGGAACGCATCTTGACAGGGTTTTAAGTTGGCATGACTTTGTTTGTGCTTGTGTCACACTTGTTGGTACACGCAATTCTGTTGTTCCTGGGGAACACACTGGCGGGGTTTTTGGGGGTGTGTTACTGTGGGGGTTCCTTGTCAGTGATGACCTGTTTTGATTCTTTTGTGCTTGTCTGTCCTTGGTTTCGCAGGATGATAAGGCAAAGAGGCTGGATGGAAGTCAGATCAGCAGCGCACAAAAGTGGGAGATCGGGAGTGAGGTCTTGAGGTTAAGGGGAGAGTTGCAGAAAGCTGTGGATGAAGAAAGGTGTGGTACCCTCTCGCTCATCCTCCTTCATGACCTTCATGCCTGATTTATCTTTCAATTTGGCGCCTTTGTATGGCTATTGACATCTGGCTGAGATGGATTACATTGACCCACGCGTTCCGCATCAGATTGCAAACCCCGTATCTGCCCCTCCCCATGCCTGCTGCGGCCATCTTCTGCTGAATGCTTCTGACAATAGAGGCTGGGCATTGCTGCTGAATTTGAGTGCATAGCTCCGAGAAATCCATTGCTTTCAGTTGGAGTTTGTCATCCCCCCCCCCCTCCCCTTTTAAATACCTGTGGCCGTAATTTTTACCACCTGTACATCGCCATATGATGGAACTCCAGGGAGCACCTTCAACAGGATTGATTATGATGGAACTCCAGGGAGCACCTTCAACAGGATTGATTGTGCCGCTGCCGCCACTACAAGGTCGGTGTTCCTGCTCTGGAACAGTGACAAATCTGAGTCTCAAGGGCCATGCAGAGAAACCTGTGGACAAGCTTTGGGACTTCACCGATGGAGTTCACAGTTGAGCCTGCATTGATTTGGACCTGCCTTCTCTTCGGACCAAAGAGTTAGCACAGAAAGGGTGGGAGGCTTGCAGGTATGCTGATGCTGCTACATTGCGGGACAAACTTGCTGCTGCACAGGCGCAACTTGCTGGGAGCAGTTTTGGAAGCAATGCTGACAATGTTCAGCGTAGATTTGTGCTTGGGCAGCGAGTCCTGCACAGAGTTCATGGGTACCGAGGAGTTGTTTGCGGGTGAGGTGTCCTTTGCCCTCCCCTCCCCCTTCCATTCTTCCCGTTTACAAACCTTCCCCTTCCAGCCTTCCCCTTCCTCTTCAAGTTTCAGACCCCTTCTCCCTTGTACTGCCCGTCAAACCTCTCTGTGACATACATGGACACATGGGTGCTGCTTCAGCTTTGTAATTGGTAGATCAGTGACGACGTCAGTTGCCTGAGAGTTTGTTGTGGTTGAACCTACTTTTTGTCGCCTGCCTTTACTTTGTGGAGTGTGCAAGCTGCCCTCACTAGCCACTCCCTCAACAAGTAGGTGTAGCAGAAGGGGCAGGCTTGGTTGGTGATCATAGTTGGAGTGGGGTCCATGAGACAAGAACTCCTAATTTGGAGTGGTGTCCACGAGACAAGAACTCCTAATTTGGAGTGGTGTCCACGAGACAAGAACTCCTAATTTGGAGTGGTGTCTATGAGACAAGAACTAATTTGGAGTGGTGTCCATGAGACAAGAATTCCTACTTTGGAGTGGTGTCCATGAGACAAGAACTCCTAATTTGGAGTCGGTGTCCATGAGACAAGAACTCCTACTTTGGAGTGGTGTCCATGAGACAAGAACTCCGAGTTTGGAGTGGTGTCCATGAGACAAGAACTCCGAGTTTGGAGTGGTGTCCATGAGACAAGAACTCCAAATTGAGGAAGCCCATCTGTTGTGTTGAGTGTCGCAAGTGGCAGCTCATGTGATGCGCCCAATCTAGTTGAGAGTGAAGTGCTTCTTCCCCATGCTCTGCTTCTTTTTCTACTCCGCCCCTTTTTTCAGGGTCTCGAAAGGGGGAGGGGGGGTGGTGGAAATGTTGCCTTGCTCAGGTGCCAATGTAACAAGTGTCACCGTTTCAACCGACATGGCATGAAGGAATGCTGCTGCTGCTTCTTCTTCTCCTCCATCGAGTTGTTCATGGCTGCTGGTTGTGTGCGCCATGAAAAGTTTGGCAGCTGTCTGGGCTTGAAGCCTTGATGGAGGGTAGACCTGCCAGTGCTTGTCTTGACCATTGCATGGTATGGGACCCAGGTGGGATGCAGCATGTGCCGAGAAAGAGGAATGGCAGGTCAATGCAGGCGTGAACAACCTGAGCAAGGGCAAAGCGCAACCCTTCTACCAGGTGTTGGTGGACTCCCGGGATTGGCCATCCTCGCAAACTTCGAGACAAACCATCGACGCACCCGTGACTTATGTGGCCGAGGAGCTTCTCGACGCGCCTGAGGTAAAAACGTTAGGCATGAGGCTCTCCGCACACCCCAAAGGCCAAATCATGTCTCTGGTGGGGTATCAGTACAGCACTCTTGCCCAATCATGTCTCGGGTGGGGTATCTGTAGAGCACTCTTGCCCAATCATGTCGCAGGTGTGGTATCTGTACAGCACTCTTGACCAACCATGTTTCGGGTGGGGTATCAGTACAGCACTCTTGACCAATCATGTTTTGGGTGGGGTATCAGTACAGCACTCTTGCCCAATCATGTCTCGGGTGGGGTATCAGTACAGCACTCATGCCCAATCGTGTCTCGGGTGGGGTATCTCTATAACACTCTGGCATTGGAGCAAAGGAGGAGATCCTGACATGTCCCCCTGCCGCCCCTGCCATACACCTGTTCCTTCCCTTTGTTCCTCCCCGAAGTACCTCAATCACCAGATGTGCATTTTGAGATGCAAGGGGTCTTGACTGGCCTTTTTGACATGCGCCAGACTGCTTCACATTCTATTTGCTCCGTGATGATTTTGCAGGCATGGTCTTGCCTTAATTATTTCTGGTATGCCTTCTCAAAAGAAATTGAACCATCACAGGATGGTCTGCATGGTCTTGCGATGTGATACCTGCGCTTTGAGCTTCAGTCTGGATAATCTTGTTATGGGGGGCAATTAGTTGAGCCCGATTCAATCTCCAGTGGTGGGTGCCTCTTGCTCAGATACAAAATTACGACGCCCCCCCCCCCCCCCCCCAAAACAGCCCCCTTCGAATAAAAGGTGCAGCATATCCCAACCGCGAACCATGTATTCAGCATGCTGGTACACGGAAGCCAGGGACCTTTTGCCATTCTGGCTGTTTTCCTGCTGTTGGTCCTCAATGAGGTACCCGATTCAGTGGATGTGCGTGTTCCAAGATGCAGGATGCTTTGGTGTCTGCTTCAAATGCCCAGCCTTCATTCTCGCAATTTGTTTCCTCGATGATGAGCTTGCAGAAAGCAGGATTGGAATGCCGTGCTTTCCTCCATCTTCTCCAGACAGTGTGAAACATCTTGGGATGCTTTGTATGCTTTTGCAATCTGAAGCATCAATTTGAGAGCACTTTCTCGCTTTCTCAGCCACCTTGTCCTGGGGTCCAGGAGCCGAGCTGCTGGTTGTTGGAACATGGTCCAGACAGCTTTGAACATCCGTTCAAATACTTGCTTTTCCTGGGGACTGATGAGCGCGGCAACCTTATTCCTGCCAGAAGTCTGCGCGAGCGCTATAGTCAACCACGCGCCGATGTCTTCCCACCCACCGACCCGGGAGATGCTCCCTTCCCACCCAGTGGCCCAGGCAATGCATTATAAGCCTCAGTTCGATATGAAGCCTGACCGGGCAAAACTGGAAATGTTTCCCAGACGTACAGAGAGTGGATCCCTTCCCTGTCCCTTCGCCTTTTGCTGTTGTTGTCAGAGTTCGTTTCTATCTGGAACGGGGCGGGAGGCTTGCTTGGAAACAAAAATATGAAAAAGGCATTCCCGTTTTGAACACATGTCAGGGCCACGTCTCTTGGCACAATGTTGCAAACGGCGTTTGTCTTTTTCTTGTTGGGAAGTTCAAGGAGCTCAATGCAGGGTTTGCAAATGTTTTTTGTGTGTTAATGTGCAGAATGGTGCACACACGTTTTAAAAACATTCTACCACCGCCAGGGGTGCTGATGCAGACAAGAGCAACACTAAACAGTCTCCAACGACCTTCCTATCTCTTGGTAGCTTGTTTAGGGCTTTACATTGGGGACGCTAGATTTTCTAGCTGCGTGCATCTGTCATTGCGCCATGGTGCAAAAACTTCAAATGTACAACCCTAGCTAGGTCAAAAATACGCTGCTTGTTTGATCCTTCGCGTCTACCACAGTTGAAACCTGAGGAACTCATGGGGTGAGACTGGTAAGGGAGACAGCATTACTGCCAAGGGATGCAACCTTCTGGGTTCTGTCTCCTCAGGGCAGTGTGTAATCACAGTTGCTGCAATATTTCTAAGTGACTGATCTTAAGACAGGCAGGCTCCCTCTCACACATCCCAACGTGCCCAATGCACAACTGGTTGAGAACAAAGCAACTCCTGGCACTGAAGTAGCATCTATCTGGCTCAATGGAATGGCTCTGACTGGCAGGCTGCTTTACTCCACTGTAAAAGTGCCCGATGGAATCGCTCAGACTGGCCACAACTGCCAAAATGCGAGGAGTCTTGCCATAGGTCAGGCACCTCAGGTGACCTTGTGGAGGGAAAGGTGTTGCGATTAGCGCCCGCGTCCCAGCAAGCGCTCAGCATCATCAATTTCCTGCCATAGTCAGTAGATCTTCAGGTCTTGTGCATGCAGGATAAAGTACGCTCACTTATCAGCCAGAGTAAATGACACAGTGATACCATCATCTAGAAGGGTTAAGGGGGGGGGGAGGCAGGGTTGAAACATACATTCCCAACATGGCGAATTCTTGCAGGCTATGTTAAGTTGGGGCTGCCAGGAAAGTCATCCATGCAACTGCGGCAGAAATTTTTCCCCGCATACTGATCAAGGGTTGGACCAGGTATGCAAGTTGGCACAGGAGGCAAGGAAAGCAGAAATTTAGCACGTGGGGTATAAGAACCATGATACTGCAAATAAGGAGCACCATTTTGGCATAGCGCCTCTTTCAAGTGATTGTCTTGAACCCACAGACCCCTCCAGCCCTGTGACAATCTTGCTCTGAGCGCTAGGGCCATTGGAGACTGAGATGGGAAGCAACCGACCTTTTGAACACGCTCCAGACGTTTCTTGGGCAGAGGTGCATCCGCTCCAAAGCTGTTGTAATGCCCAGCAATGGCATTTAATGCAGAATATGTGTTCCTGCAAACTCCTCAGCCTCTGTAAACACCCCTTTCTTGAAGCTTTCTATGACCGCCGCCAGCTTGTCTGACAACAAATGTGGGGAATGCGTGTGGTATACAAGCACATGCAAATCTGCTTCGTTTGAGGATCGCATGGATGACGAATCCCCACCTGTTTGCCACACCCATCCCGGGGGAGCATCGCCAGGGTTTGGATATTTGCTTAACCCTCATGTCCATCGCTCATTCTTAGTTAAGCATGTCCTTCTCCCATTCCTCAGAACCTCTCAACATCATGCAGTATTGGCCTCTAGACGTCAGAATCTCTTGCATTTTTGAAGTGCATGCTGTGGGCATCATGCAGGATTGGCTCCTATACGTCAGGACCTCTTGCATTTTAGGAGTGCAAGCTATGGGCATGATGCACCATTGGTGCAGGCCTGCGACTTACCCATAAGATGGGCGGCCTGCGAAGGAAGCATCCCGACGGTACTTTGCTACCCAGTCATTTGTCTGTTTCCTCAACGCATTGATGGCATCTGCCTTGGTGGGGTCATCACGATCCAAGGCCAAGGTGGTCTTCACTGCTGAGATGACTTCATTCTGCCCTTCACAGACAGGCGTCAAGTACGAAGTTGCATCTTTTAGGCAGTTCAGGTCCCCCACATACAACTTGGAGCAGCACATTGGAGCACTTGCGGCCTCATATTGGACGCTTCCTAGGAGTATCACTCAAGCTGAACAAGATGCCCTCAGAAACGGTGTTCCATTTTGAGAACGCAAAAATGGGAAGGCGCATATATGGAGGCGTCAGCTCTTGTACGCACAACACCATGGTTGCGGCGAGGACCATCAGGTGCCGTGGCATTTACAGTAAAGCACTACTCCTTGTCTTCTGACACAGGTTGGAGAGGGTGGTGTAGGATCAGTTTTTTTGGGGGGGGGGGGGGGGGGCAAAAGGTATACCGTTTCACGCTGGTACACCTCATCCTTAGAGGGGCCTCCAAGACCGAAGATGGCATGAGCTGGGGCCACATACACTGATGTTGTCAACAACACAAGGCCTGCTGTGATGGCCTCCCTTCGGCTGGCCTCCCCCTGCATATGAGAAACAGGATCTTTCACGTTCGTTCAAATCGTCTTTTTGTCTTGCCCTGCACTGCTAGCATTAAGAAAATTGGTGTAGAACAGATCAAATCTTGGATCCTGATGAAATGGCTTGCATAACATCAGGGGAAAAATATGGCATACCTAGATACCCAAATGGTTAAATACACGTCAACAATCTGTTCAAAACTCCTGCCTTAGCAAACGTCACTGCTCATAAAAGCATCTTCCTGGACATGTAGTATGACCGACACAAGATGTTTCTACCACAAAGACAAGACCAGGACAGCATACCTGGCCTTCAACTGTCCCCCGCTGTCCTGTTGCCCGCACAAACACCTGGCTCCTGCTGCATCCTTAAAAATCTCCGTGAGACAAATCCCATTCCATTTCCGTAAGTTTTCACCATCTTCTGTGGTACTGGAACCAGCAACCCGCAACGGAAGTAGCTGTGGTGAAGCCACTGATTCCCATACATTGGATATGTGTAAAGGTTACCCAGCAATGTGAATCCTAACAATAACAGACCACACTTGAAAACTATCGAACAGCTGTGGACCGTCTTGAACCAATAACGGGTTTGTAACCCTTTGCAGTATCCCATAGGGTGCTCTCACTTACCTGTGGCGTGCCGATTTCGCCTGAGAGAACGCTGTGACATTCCTGCCAACGAGGTTAAGCATCACTGATGTCGACATTGCGAAAGTCTTTTGAGCTTTCCCAGATAGAGGTGTTTGGCTATGAGTACGAAAGAGCTGTCTACTCCGAGATCGCCCAGGATAGGGTCGCACTCGTCGTGGGAGCTTGCTGTTTCGTCGAAGATGCAGATAACGGTCACGTGAGTCAAATCCCCGGAGCGTGCGATTGACACGTGCACATGAATTTATGGCCTTACTACTGTTTTTAGTAATGGCAACCCTGGGTAGTACCAGTGGTACGACCTCGTCTCTTGAAAACAGAAACAACAGTAAATCGCAAAAAGTTGTAAGGCCCCTGGCCCGTACGGAACCTTGTTATACCCACAAATAGATGCCTGATATTTCGAAGCAAGTGAGAATCGTTGATTTCTAGCTTGGGCTCGGTGTTTCAAACGTTAACCACGCCATCGCCATTTACGTGTGTGCTCATGAATACGTCGACGTTGTTCGGCACCAACTTCCGAAAGCTTTTGAGTGATGTCGAGTATCCACAGGTGAATTGAGTCTTCGTAAACTACCCCGCGCTTCTGTGTTTCCGGAAGGTTTTGTAGGCACACGACATTCTGCAAGTCTTTCACAGCCATGGCCTAGATGCAGCTATTCTCAAACCTTTTCAGGACACGGGAATTAGGTCTGGATAGGGGTGGCAGGGCAAATATAGTGCCACTACTTTCAGGGGTTGTCCTGCTAGGTTTGGTTAAGCAAGTTCAGGGCATCCTGCGGCTGTCAACGTTCCTTGTAGTGTATATCAGGCCATGCACAACTCTCAAGTTATATTGTTGGGTGGCGGACTCGATCTTTCTCGTGCGTTGAAGCAAGAGGCCTTCATATAGGTTGAAGATGAGGAGAAGCGGCTGCAAGATCTGGTAGAATTGGTTGGATCACATGCACGGCCGGAGTTTCTTGTGCGGCACTTGCGACAATCTCGCGGCCGCCTTCACTGGGCAGGTATGCAACCATCCGTCAGGGTATGATGAGAGGGCGAGAAGGTGATTGCCGTATTTTGGGGGGTGGGGCAGGGGGGCTGGCGTGTTTAGGATGGGGTAGGGTAAGAGGAGGCGTTAGCTTTTGATTTGGCTTTGCAAAAGTCAATGAAGTAGAGGAATGCAAAGGGGTGGGGAGGGGCCGGAGGTACAGCTTATCATTAACCTTGGCAAATCGTTAGCTGCTGCTGCCCTTGCCCGGCAATTAGAAGTACAAGAAGTATGTTGGGAATTCCGCATTTTGACGTGTAGGGTATTAGCTTCTCTCTCTCTCTCTCTCTCTCTCTCTCTCTCTCTCTCTCTCTCTCTCTCTCTCTCTCTCTCTCTCTCTCTCTCTCTCTCTCTCTCTCTCTCTCTCTCTCTCTCTCTCTCTCTCTCTCTCTCTCTGTGTTCCCCCCCTGTCTCTCCACCTCCCCCAGAAGTATATTTATCTGTTGATGGCACAGCTTTGCCCTGAAAATCTTGCATCGTGTCCAGGAAAATGTCTGGATTTCAAGTCCCATGCGCATATTGGTCCCTTTTGATTAAATTTGCTAAGAGCCACTTAGTTCCACATCTTGTCCTATATTCACTATTTCGAGACAGTCGCTCTGCTGCAACTGCCTGTTATTTTGCTGTCTTTCGGGGGCAAAAAGTGGCCATGCCATATTGTAGGGTCGTCCACAAAGTGTGAACTAGGGTCCTGATTCCAAGAGCTAGGTGTGACATGCTCTGTTTCCTCATTCTTTCAATCTTGTTGTTGTCTCCCTCTGTGTGCGTGCATGTGTTTGTCTGGAGGTGTTTGGGGAAAGGGTTCAAGAAGGGTGGGTAGAGACTGGTGTGGTGCATCTGTCATGTAAGCGAGCATGTTAGCCCACGTGAATGCATCCACATGTCTGTTCCTTTGGAGGGGCTGGAAACCCCGGGGGGGGGGGTGACCTGTGAGGAGGGGCAAACGCAGTAAGCTGTGAGCTTGTCTCTGTGTGTATTTGTCTCTCTTTCTCTCTCTCTCTAGAGAGAGAGAGAGAGAGAGAGAGAGAGAGAGAGAGAGAGAGAGAGAGAGAGAGAGAGAGAGAGAGAGAGAGAGAGCGTGCCGGGGGGGGGGGTATGGGCTCATATGAGCATGAGAAATGTGTGTGTGTGTGTGTGTGTGTGTGTGTGTGTGTGTGTGGGGGGGGGGGGGGCCCGGGGGGGTTGTGCGGATGCCCCCCTTACAGTGGAAGTTTGTTTGCCGTATCTAAGAAGGTGTGTTGGGTCTGACAGTCAACAGCTACTTCCGTGAGGTACTGGCATCACCTGTCCCCGCGGACGGGAGAGAGGACTTCGCACCAAAACCGCTGATTCTGCCCAGACCGGTGACTGTGTTAGGAGCTGACAATGGTCTTTGCAATATGGTTCGGGCGTCTCAGATCCAACGGCGTGCCTCCCAAGTACCTGGTAATGTATTGATACCCGCTTTTGTAAACCACAGCCAGACCTGTGCCCCACGCGATCTCTCTCTCTCTCTCTCTCTCTCTCTCTCTCTCTCTCTCTCTCTCTCTCTCTCTCTCTCTCTCTCTCTCTCTCTCTCTCTCTCTCTCTCTCTCTCTTGCTCGTGCGTACGCGCACGCTTCCCCCCTCCTTTGTCCCCTTCTCCCTGCCTCCCTCTCTCCCACGCTCCTCTCTACCCCCTTCCCTTTTCCTCTCCCCCCTTCCCTTTCTTTCACCTTTTCCTCACCTCCCCAAACATACTCTGCGCACGCGCACGCGCACGCGCACGCGCATGCGTGTGTGTGTGTGTGTGTGTGTGTGTGTGTGTGTGTGTGTGTGTGTGTGTGTGTGTGTGTGTGTGTGTGTGTGTGTGTGTGTGTGTGTGTGTGTGTGTGTGTGAACCTGGGGGGATAGTAGAGAGCACCATATGATGGTCAATATGCTGATTAATCGGCAGTGTGTAGAATGTATCCCAGTGGCGAATGCAAGATGGCATTGATGCTAGGGAAGCAGCAGCATGACAGCTCTTTAGCAGGTGTGTGTGCCACATCACCATGAATACAGATGCCACAGGCTGATCAAGGATGCACTCCCGTGGCGTTGCTTGTATGCGTGGTGGATATGGAGAGGTGACTTGTGGGTCAGTAGCTTCACCAACTCCTGGCTGGGGTTGTTGGAGTCTGGCAAGTGCCTTTCCAAGCACGTTTAGCGTCGTGTCTGACGTGAAGGCCCTGGGAGGGAGGGGAATGTAAGCATGCCTGAGTAAGCTCGAACATACAGATGCATCTGGAGGGATTGGAACGTATGGATGCCTGACTACAACATACAAACAATGGGCCCAGGAGTCCCGGGCAGGGACCTGGCGAGGTTGTGGTATGGAGGTTGTGCCGTCGAGTTTTGGAGGGTGCGGTCTGAAGAGTCCTCTTTCGTAGATCAACCACATGTGATTCAGGGCAACCCGGCGCTGGGCAGGCCGCTGAGGGTGCTTTGCTCGCTGTCACATCTGCTTTAGGAAAAGGAAGATGGATCTGCTTTGGGTATACAACGGGCTTTGTGGCTGCGGGCTTGCAGGGACTGGCCTGATGCTGCCCCAGCCCACCTTGGAGGACGTTTTGAGCATGTGTGGTGTCCAAACCGTCTGTACTGCAGCCTTCGTCTCCCGAGAGTTCCGCCAGGTGAGAGCCTGTTGTAACGGGATGCCTCTGGAAAGAGTTCAGTCCGTGAGAGCCTGTTGTAACGGGATACCTCTAGAGACAGTTCAGTTCTGTGAGACCCTGTTGTTATGGGATATCTCCTGGAGACAGTTCCTTCCTGTCAGGCCGTGTTGTTATGGGATGCCTCTAGAGACAGTTCCTTCCTGTCAGGCCCTGTTGTTATGGGATGCCTCTAGAGACAGTTCCTTCCTGTCAGGCCCTGTTGTTATGGGATATCTCCTGGAGACCGTTCCGTTCTGTGAGCCCCTTGTGTGCAGGGAGAGTCTCGGAAGAGAGTTTCGTTCTCTAAGACCCTGTTGTAATAGGATGTCTCGGGAGATAGTTCAGCCCTGTGAGACCCTTGTGTGATGGGGTGTCTCCGAAGAGAGTTTCGTTTTGTAAGACCCTGTTGTAATAGGATGTCATTGGATGGTCATAGGATGTAATAGGTTGCAGATGGAATGGTTCCATGGAGAAAAAGGTTGCATCGCTAAAGTTCTGGCTATGGTATGGGCGCCGGCCATGTCCGCATCGTTCTCACATGGGGACCTTGCAAGCGGGAGCTGCGGGATCGGTGCAGTCAACTCTACTTTGCAGACAAACTCTCCCTCCCCCCCCCCCCCCCCCCCCGGGGCCCGATGGGAGCGCATGGAGGTGAAGGATCACGATGTATTGATACTCTATCGTGCTCCTTCAGCCTGTCTGTGACCAACCCCCACCCCACACACACCCACACCCTCCCCCCCCTTTCTCCCACCCACACATACACCCAGACACACACACATAAACACACACACACACACACACACACACACACACACACACACACACACACTCACTCACTCACAGAACACACGCAGGGGGCAGGAGGGGGGGGGTTGGCAAACGCACGCACACACAGAGACAGAGATGGGGGGGGGGGGGACGATGGAGTAGTGGGGGAGGAGAGTGGGAGGCCGGGGCGAGGAAAGAAAGCCAAGCACTTACAAAAAACATGTCAAGCGTGTGCATGAGCCAGCACACACGGGGGGAAGTCAAGCACTCACGGAGGCACTTGAAGTCGTGGTAAGGGAAAAAAACACACAGCAACAACAACAACAACGCGTGGGATGGGGGGCTGATGCAGGCGGCAAGTTCCAACCTGGTATGGCAGAAGCTGTACAAGCAGCGGTGGGGGGATGATGCATGCCCAGCCAGCCCCGCCCCGCTGCCCGATGCGGGGCCCTTGGAGCCGCCGCCGCCCCCGCGCCAGCTTCCCTCGCAGCTGGAATCCGTCTTCAGCATTCATGCGCCGATCTGGCAGAGCTCCGTCGGAGCGTCCTGGAGCTACCAGCAGGACCGCAGCCATGCCGAGAGGTTCTCGAGCCGGCCTCGACTTGGGAACCCTGCGGAAGTCGGTTTGGAGGCTTCCGATGCAGGTCCCTCGGGAGCCCATGTGACAGGGCGGTGCGAGGGGGCAAGCTCGGAGGGTGTGGGGGAGGGTCGGGGAGGAGGATTGTCGCCAAGGAATGGGGGCCATCCCCCAGGGGCTGATAGAAGTGGGTTTGATGGACCTGTGGCTGGCGGTGCTAGCGAAGGGGACACGGGGAGTGGGGTGGGGAAAGCCGCAGGCCCTCCCTTGTGTGCGCAGGCCGCGAGGGAGCCCGGCTCGAAGCCCGCGCCTGTGGCTTGGCGAGAAGCCTACATATTGCGGCACACTGCGGAGCGGCGCATGCAGTGCCCGACCTGCGTCGAGGGCAGAATCACGCCAGTCTTGTATGGGTGAGTTTCGTAACCTGTGTTTGGTCGCCGGGTGCAGCCCCCCCTCATGTCACTGTTCCCCAAAGGTGCTCCCTTGCAGGCCCTGTTCTTTCTGCCTCCCTTTTTCAAATAGGGCAAAGCGTGCATGTCGCGGCACATGTGGAGAAAAGACTTACGTAAGAAGATCAAGCCCGCCCCGTCCCCACCCCGAACATGCACTGCTGCCCATGCATCACCCGTCTCCTTGCTTCCCTCTCTCCTTATCTCGCGTTTCTTTTCTTCTTTCTTCTGTTTCCTTCCTCTTTCCTTCTTTCTTCTTTTTTCTAAGTGCGGGAGGATGTCTTCCAAGTGGCGGAACAGGATAATGAATGAGCAAGGAGGGTAGAAAGAAGGAAAGAGAAGGATGATTGAGGAGAGAGGGACGCGAGGCCCCTTTTTTCCAGACCTCCCTCCACGCTGATGGAGTTCATTTCAGTGGGCATTGTACCGCTCGGCTTGAGGAGCCCCACTCCGTTGCTTCTCTGCCACTGTGGTGCCTTGCGGTTGTTTTCCTTTATTGAAGGGTTGGGGGGGGGGGGGTTTCAGTTATTCAATAAAGGAGAATGGTACTCTGTGTGTGTGTGTGTGTGTGTGTGTGTGTGTGTGTGTGTGTGTGTGTGTGTGTGTGTGTGTGTGTGTGTGTGCGTGTGTGGGCATGTGCGGGTGTGGCCGGCGCGCTTGCGCGTGCGCGCATGCGTGCTGTCATGCTGGTTCCCGCTGGGGGCACGCAAAAGGCAGCGCCGTCAAAGTGCGGTGGGGCACTCTGCCTCTCTGCCAGGTTAATTGGAGTGGAGTGATTGTGCCGTACCACACCACCGACAGCGATATCACCTCGACGGTTACCAAAACTAGGGTGGACAAGCTACATTCTCAAACCCCCCACGACTGGCTGAGAATAGTGTCATCCCGTCCCGTTTGGCTGCCAAATAACTCTCCCTCTCTTTTGTTATTCATGTTTCACCTGTCACAGGCTGCCTGTGGCCCCTGGCTTCCGCGTACTAGCATGTAAGTTACGTGGTTTGCGATCGGACACGCTTCACTCCTCCGTTTAAATGAGGGTGGAGCATGGTACGAGATACAGACATGCTCATTTTGCATGCAGTAGGGCTGCGCCACGCGCTCTGTGCACCTGCCGCAAGTGCGTGAAGGGTACCGTCTGCTTAAAGAACTTCTTCACAATCTAATTTAACTTCTTTAGAAGCTAAATGAACTTCTTCAGAAGCTCACTTAACTCCTCCAGAAGCTAAGTGAACTTCTTCAGAAGCTAAGTGACATTCTTCAAAAGCAAAGTGAATTTTTTCAGAAGGGGTGGAAAGGGGCGCGCAGGTTCCCAAGCGATGAGCTGATAGCAGGGATGAAGTCGTGGCGCCTGATGCTGGGGGGAGACTACATGATGCCGGCCCTGCCCCTCTGGGGCTGCCCCTGGTGCTCCACGCGATTCGACCGCTTTCCTTTTGCTCCCTACCCCGCATAACGCATCGGAGCTCCCTGCCCGACTCCTGGACGTTGCATTCTCCCAGGAAAATGGGAAACGGGTGCAAAGTCCGGCACAAACACGGTGGGGATTATGGATGTGATCGATGACGTGTGATTTCACGTCCATTGTCTCCCCCTCCTCTGTGTGTGTGTGTGTGTGTGTGTGTGTGTGTGTGTGTGTGTGTGTGTGTGTGTGTGTGTGTGTGTGTGTGTGTGTGTGTGTGTGTGTGTGTGTGTGTGTGTGCGTGTGTGTCGCTTTTTGCACCCGCTTACCTTTTTCCTACTTCAAGCATGGGATAGTGTGGGAGCGTGTCTCCGAAACGTCTGGAAGACAGCAATGCTGCCGACCCAGGTCCTTCTGCCTGCGCAGCGAGTGTCTTGGACCTGAGTGGCGTGCCGCAATGTCTTGCGAGTTTTGTCTCTTGGACCTGAGTGGCGTGCCGCAATGTCTTGCGAGTTTTGTGCAAGGCCAACCACTGTTTTGCTTCAGAGCGTGTATGTGTTTTCCGAATGCCGAACCTACAGGACCGGCACATTCTGTACATTAGCTGCCTTGGCAATGCCAAGTCTGCATGCGCCTAGGTGCCGAACTGTATGCCTTCGAAGCTTCCGAGATGTGTGCCTCATTCTGGGATGTGCTCTTCTCAGCTTCCGAGATGTGTGTTTGGAATCTTTTCGGGGGCAACAGAATCGCCCCTGGTGTAATTTGACTGCAGGTAATTCCCTTTTTTTTTGGGGGGGGGGGGTGGGGTTCTTCCCTTTCTGCCAGAACCTGCTTCCTCCTTTTGAGCTTCCTTCTTCCTGGCCATGTGTCTTGCAACGGGGGTTGGCCCCGTTCTATGCCACGTGCAGCAGGGCGCTGAAGAACCCCTAGAGCGCAGTGTGTTGCTGCCGCACTGCCTGCTCTCGGCTTGTGCATTCCTTGCTTGTTTGTGCCGAGACAGAGTCACAGGGGGGGCGAGAGAGAGAGAGAGAGAGAGAGAGAGAGAGAGAGAGAGAGAGAGAGAGAGAGAGAGAGAGAGTGTTTGGGGGGGGGGGGGGATGCCCTGTCTTTGACGCTGTGGTCCAAATTTAAGGACACGCCTTTCAGGGAAGTGAGTTTCGAAATCAGGTTGAGGCTTCTTCGACTCTCTGACCTGGAGAATCGGCTTGATGGGGTTCATCACGGACTTCAGCAGGTCAAGCTGTTTGAGGATTATCAGTCTGCCCTTTACAGCGTCTGAACAATCCGTTGGCTGCCAGGACAATCCTCTTAGACCAAGAGTGAAAGGGCGAGGTTCTTGCATGAGCCCAATTGGGCTCTCTCTGGACAGGAGCGGGGCATGGTGAAGCCTTTGTCGGTTCACATTGTATGAGTAGGCCTACTAGTAGCGTAATGCAGCACGTGGATCCGCCTAGGGTGCGTGAAGTTTGATGGTCTTCTCGCACAGCAAGGAAGAGTCTGAAGGAATGTTATATATAATGTGTTGAGTGTGCATGACCCAGCACACGCGGAGAAAATACTATGTAAGCAACACAAATACTCGCAGTATTGTAGTGGCGGGTTGCATGTGACACGATTTTCGAAGTCTCCGACTTTCTTGGCGAAGTCTTGCTCATGTTGTGTTTCTTGTCTCGAAGTCTTTCTCATGGCGTGTTTCTCGGCAAAGTCCAACTCGTGGTGTGTTTCTTGGCGGAGTCTTTCTCGTGGCGTGTTTCTTGGTGCAGTCGTTCTCGTGGTGTGTTGCTTGGCACAGTTCTTTCTTGGCGCAGTCGTTCTCATGGTGTGTTCCTTGGCGAAGTCTTTCTCGTGGTGTGTTGCAACCAAAGCTCAATGCAGCTCGGACATCAAGGTGCAAGCCAACACGATACTCAAAACCGCGCCATGCCCCCTGCTTGACTGCGCTACACGGCCTGTGCGGCCAGCAGACCCCTACATGTGATCCTGGTTCTGCAGGTGTGGAGGGGCCCGTCCAGCAAACTCCTACACGTGATCCTAATCGGGCAGGCGTGGAGGGGCCCGGCCAGCAAACCCTACACGTGATCCTGGTCGTGCAGGCGTGGCCATTACACAGCCAGATGCACTGGGCGTTGGTGCATCATCAAAGTCTTATGCCCATTCCGCTCTATCCTCGACCTTAAGCGGCAGATACAGGCTCGCGAGCTAGGAGTGCATACCATTGCACGTCAACATCGCAACGCGACTTCCATCCCTCGTCCAACCCGACAATAAAATGGTTGAACTAAAAAGTGAATGCTTGCGCCAGTCGCTCTCCGCAAAACCTCTCCACAAAATGCGACAGCGCAGGGCTGGGGTGCAAGCAGCTTGCTCTCTCTGGACGCGAGCCAAACTCTTCCCACTTCAGAGGCAATCCCCCCCCCCCCCCGGGGGGCCCCCACCCCCACCACCCCTGACGCAATTCCGCCCTCCCCTCATTTTGACGCAAGACAGACTCCCCTCACCCGAAGCAAGACAGACGCCTCTCGCTCGACGCCATGCCCCTCGCCTCGACGCAAGGCCATCCCCCCCCCCCCCCCTTGAGACACGACAGACTCCTCTCGGATGACGCAAGGCTGGCCCCCACTTGCTCGATGTAAAGGGGGATTCCACTCGTTCACACCCAGATATGGGCTCTCACTCACTTGGACACACCAATAGGGCCTCCCATCATTTGACACATTCGGACTCCCCTCACTTGCCGCAAGATGGACTCCCCACATGCTATCTGGAGCCCCTCACGTGTCTTGTTGCACCAGCAGACGAAGCTATTGCCAAATGGATGACTTGGGACCTGGTAAGCCGGAAAGACCAACAAGCCTTTGGAAAAAGGCAGATTCTAATAGGTATCCTTGACCTGGCCTGTGCGTAAACGCGAAACTGAATCTCGGTCCACAGCCCTCACGCAAACCATGGCTGTAAACGGTCAGTACATATCTACCAACATACATCTCAGGAGTTGCTGGCATCCACACCTCTCACACCAGTCGTGCTTGTACCCTGCTAGGTACGTATGAACCACATGCATCTCACAAGTTACTGCCATCCACACATTGCACACCAGCCGTGGTTATACCTGCTGTGTACGTATGTACCACATGCATCTCACGAGTTACTGGCATCCACACCCCTCACACCAGCCCGTGGCTGTATCTGCTGTGTACGTATGTACCACATGCATCTCACGAGTTACTGGCATCCACACCCCTCACACCAGCCGTGGTTGTACCCTGATAGGTGGTACGTATGTTCCACATGCATCTCAAAACTTACTGGCATCCACCCCTTGCACACCAGTCGTGGTTGTACCTGCTAGGTACGTATGTACTACATGCATCTGAAGAGTTGCTGGCATCCACACCTCTCACACCAGCCGTATCTGCATTTCTGGGAACACATCCACCATCACCCATCCCAGGACTTGCTCACATGCACACCTCTTACACCAGCCACCGCCGCGGGTCCGCGAGGGAGCTTATTCCAGGGACCGCGAAGGAGGGGTCCCGCGGGGAGGGGATACTTCCTAATGATCGGGTGGGGCATCCTGTTCAGTAATGCTTCACCAGCTTCAAGTAGCGCTTCACCTGCTGCTGGAAGCTGTGGAGGAACAGGCGCAGAGGCGCTGAGAGTTGGTGTTCAGGGTGGAGCAGGAGAAGGCGGCTTTGCTGGAGTTTAGGGTGAAGCACATGGTCGGCCTGTCCTGTTTAGGCGTGGCGGCCACCATGTATCCGGGATGCTCCGCCTCCCCCCCCATCGCGCACCCCGCTGCGGCCCCGCACTCCCTCACTTCGGATCTTGACTTGTTGTGAGGAGTTGTTGTTGGACTTGAGTTGTTTCATTGCTTTTACAGACCATGAGATCAGACGAGTGAAGTGCTCCACCACAACAAACGGAACGGGCACCCATTCCAAAGCAGGAAAGGGCGCGGGACGGGGGCCCGGCCCGAGGGGGGGAGGGGCGAGAGAGGGTGGAGGGGAGATAGAGGGAGGCGGGGGAATAGAAAAGGGTGGGGGGGCAGGGGGGCCTTGTGAGAATATCATTGCAAAGATCTTTCTCAATTGGCAAGGCTCGCCGGTCGACACTCCGCAGAAGCAGAAGGATTACACTTGGAAGAACACGGCGGAGAAGAAAGGGACAGTCCAGTTATCAACACCCCGTTTTAGCCCCCCCCCCCCTTTTTTTTTTTTTTTTTTTTTTTTTTTTTTTTTTTTGGGCGGTCGATGGTTCAATTCCAATGGCCCCTCGGGAGGGGGGGGTGGGT
This sequence comes from Botryococcus braunii, assembly GCA_002005505.1. NCBI lineage: Eukaryota > Viridiplantae > Chlorophyta > Trebouxiophyceae > Botryococcus > Botryococcus braunii. The sequence continues at coordinate 491,882 of KV908345.1, read as the reverse complement.
CCAGTTATCAAAGCCCGTTTTGAAGAAGATCATTTTTTCCGGTCGATGGTTCGATTCCAACGGCCCCTCCCGGGGGGCGGGGGCGGGGGGGGGGGGATCGGCACCAGGGAAGTCAAGCCGGGGGGAAGCGGTTAAAGAATAAAAAGGATCCAAAGGCGGGTGAGAGGGGGGGGGGATTTACACAAACTAAATTGGCAGGAGGGAATACGACTGGAGGAAAGGGGGGGGGGGAAGCAGGGGAATACGGCAGGAGGAAAGGGAAGGAGGACAGCAGCACATGACAGAGATTTTTTATGTGGCGCGGCAGCATCGACCGGGAGGGAGTAGGTGGGGAGGGAAATAGGCACAAGGGAAGTCGATGAGAGGGAAATGGGGCAAGCGAGATCGGCCAGAAGCAAATCAGAACAAGCAAGCTCGGCCGGGAGAGAGGTTGGCCCGAGCGAGGTTGGCCAGCGGGACGTTGGTAAAGCGGAAGGTCACGCAGTGTATGATGCAGAGGGCGGGTGCGGCTCGAAAGCACACCTTCGCAGGCAAAATGATCCCGAAGGATGTTGCAGTTGTTGATGGCCGCCAGCTGGCTCACGAGGCAGGAGCCTCCCGCAGCAGAGCATGCGGTCTCGCAGGAGGCCCCCGGGCCCCCGCCAGTACCTGGGTACCCGGAGCCAGCTCTGGGGTGGGCGGCTCAACTGTCCGCGGCTTTCCTGTGTGCGCCCCTCATGCCCTTGTTAGAAATCGAGGAGGGGGGGGGGGAGGAGGAGGAGGAGGAGGACAAGCGGGGGGGGGGGGGAGGAGGGGGGGCAAAGCAGGACCACACATCTACACACGCACACGCACGCACGCACACACACACACACACACACACACACACACACACACACACACACACACACACACACATACACACACGCGCGCGCATGTGTGGGCGCGCACGTGTCCGCATACCAGCCCCGTCAGGGCTTTTGAGGATCAAGTTGCAAGCACGTGAGCAGGCGCAAACAGGTTATTTGGACGTAATTCGTTAGTTAGACGTGATTAGGTATTTGGACGTTATTCCGTCCACACAGCAACGCGTATCTGAGAACTCTCCTAGGAAAAACCATTTTCAGTCCCCTGCATCTGCCCCGACATGAGATGGCGTGTCTCCGTGTGCCACAACATGATGTGCCAAAGTGCCACACCCACACACTTTCTCTCTCTCTCTCTCTCTCTCTCTCTCTCTCTCTCTCTCTCTCTCTCTCTCTCTCTCTCTCTCTCTCTCTCTCTCTCTCTCTCTCTCTCTCTCTCTCTCTCTCTCTCTCTCTCTCACACACAATGTTCCACAGACATGCGCTTCCTTGTTTCAACCGGGCACAACAATGACGAGCTCCAACAGGAGGGGAGCGGGGGGGGAGGGGGGGGGACAGACCGCTGGATGAGAAGCAGTGGTGGGCGGGAGCCAGGTAGGCGTTCTCATGCACAGTGCTGCGGGAGGTGGTGCGGCACTTCCCCCTGCAGTACTCGAATGGGCTGTCCCAGTAGCCCGTCTCCGCCCTGCTTCCCCACAGAGGCCCCTCACCCACGAGGCCCCAACAGGCCCATCTTCGCTAACGAAGGCCCTCACTCTAGAGGCCCGCAGAGGCCCCTCACGCACTCACAAGGACCAAACAGATGGGTCGCACCACATCCAAATTGCCTCAAACCACGTATAAACTGGGTCACATCACGCATACACAGGTCTTAGTCTGGATCACGCATACTCTGGATCACGTTACATCTTCCACTGGCAAAACTAACGAGTCCTCCTTTCTCGCTCCACGTAGGTACTGGTAAGTTGTGCTCTCTGCTGCGAAGTAATGCCCTAGCAGTAGTAATTACCAGGGCAGCAATGACGGGGAACCACCTGTCGGGGGACCGATACATCTGCTTGTACAAGTTCGCAGCATCGTACTTCGGCGACAAGCAGCAAGACACACAGTACTCATATTGCTCGCAGCAGTACATGTCCAGCAGACATCTGCAGCAGCATCAGGGACCCCTTCAGTCCCTGGAGCACTTGGACAGGGGTTCAAAAACCCCCCACACCCTAATATCCTTCACTTACATCTTTCTTGCCGTTTTTCACACACAGGCGAACACACACACACACACACACACACACACACACACACACACACACACACACACACACACACACACACACACACACACACCTCATCTCCTTCCACCATGGGGGAGGGGACGAGGCATGAAAAACGCTGTCCACACGGTTCGATCCAGCCGATGACGGAAAGACACAGGGGGTCTCTGCTTCCGTCATTTGTTGATGGTGACCGGCTCAGGCGCTCTGCTTCCCGTCTGGTGTGGTCCGGCAATTCCCATTACTCACCCTCGGCTCCAGGACCTCGTGGGGCAGCACGTGAGGGAACAAATAACTGTATACAGCAAAGCCAGGACACTGTTACGTCCACCGTTCCTGTTGGGCATAGCAGTTACCAGCAAGGACAAGACGCATAACATTTGCCAGCAGGGACAAAGAGCACAGCGTTTGCCAGCAAGAAGAAACTCCTCAGAGAAAGCGCATGGCAATTGCCACCGAGGTCAAGGCACATAGCATTTGCCGGCAAGGACCAGGCTCACAGCATTTGCCAGCAGGGACAAGGGGCACAGCATTGCCAGCAAGAAGAAGGCACATAGCATTTGCCAGGGAGGAGCAGAAAGGCGAGAGAAAATGGGAGGGGTTGTACGTGTCACAGGTGTAGGGGTCCCCTGTGAGGCAACATCCCGTGGAAGAGGACAAGTTGGCGCGAGCGCAAACCCGCCCTCGGTCATCCGCTATCAGCCACCTGCCCACCGCCACTGCCGCATCTCAGGAGCCGCCCCAGAACCTGCGGTTTTTGCTGCCTTTGCGTTTAAAACACTATTTAGACCCTTTGATGCCCTTCTACCTTGGACACAGTGGGCCCTGGTCAGTCTTGCACCTCAGATATGGCAGGGCCTTGGATCATCCTCCTTCCTCAACCATAAATAAATGGGATTGTAAATAAAAATCAAAGGGAACAAGGGGGGGAATAAAGGGGGATGATGAAAGAATGGACACACACACACGCACACACACACACACACACACACACACACACACACACACACACGTGCATACAAGTGTGTGCCATGGGGTGCGAGTGTGCGTGTGTGTGTGTGTGTGTGTGTGTGTGTGCGCGCGCGCGCTTGTGTGGTTGTCTGTGTGGGCGTGCGCGTGCACGCGCATGCTCCCTTTCAGGCTTCCCTCTGAGCACATGAGTGCCTCACTGCATTCAGAACATCCCCTGCACCTCTGATTGGGCTCCCAGCTGTGAAGGGAAGTGGGGGGGGGGGGGGGGGGAGAGAAACAGCCCTTCTCGTTCAATTTGGTGCTCTGTGCGGTACCCAAGGATTGGGACCCCACCCTATACAAGCAACAACACAAAGGAATGACATGTGATTTCAAATCGGCCCTCCTCTACCTCCCCAACGAACGCTGTCATTGCAAAAGACATGGATGCAATATTCCTTCCCCTCCTTCCTTCATTGCAAAGATAGCCTGCGGAGTTGGGGAACGTACGGCCCCTGGACTGTGTTGTTGCAAAAAGCCGCAGATCCAGCTCCACTCCGCGCCCCATGGCCCTCCCTGCATGCCCATGCGCAAACCACCTTCATTCCATTCCACTTCTTGACCAGATGTTGGTGAGACAGTAACGGTGCTGCCAGCACTGTCAAAAGGTGATGCTCCAAATTCGTGGCAGCAGTGTCGAAAGTTATGCTCGAAATTACTGGCATCGATGTCAAAAAGTGATGCTGGAGATTGCTAGCAGCAAGTATTGCGCGACATTGCTGGCAACACTGTCATGCATATGTTTGCCGTTGCTTGCAGCAGTGTTGACGTGATGGTCGGCATTGCTGCCATCACTGCCATGGCCAAGTTTGACTTTTCTGCCAGCACTGTAATAGTCAAGCTTGACACTGCTGGCAGCACTCTCAAAGTGATGCTTGAGCTTTGTAAGCACTGCCAGCCCATTGCAAGTGCAGACAAGAAAGGTGTGCTCAAGCTTGAAAGGCTGTGCTCACCCGAGGCGCAGTCGCCTTGAGGCTGGTATACCCCTTGCATGTCTATGCCGTGTGGCATGGGAAGTAGCGGCAACTGATGCGAGTGCAAACAGCACCAGCACAACAACGCCCCCAGCCAAACGCAGGACATGGCTGCGCCCTTGTGCTGTTATGGTGCCCATTTCAGCACCAAGATACCTTGTGTGCCTTCATGCTAGCACGTCCCCACACAGGGGTGGATGTTGTTTCACAAAATGGGAGCCCCAGCCTGATGCTGTGGCCCCTGACCCACCTGGGTCCAGCCAGGGGGAAAGGAAGCAGCCCTAACAAACTTCTATTTGATCCAGAGCTTTGGCCCAGATATGGTGCAGCTCTCAGCAGTGACTTTTGACGAACTGGCAGTAAGCAGAAACCGCACCAAATGCCTTTCAAAACCTTTGGAAGGATTTAGAAATTTTATATAGTTAAAAAAATGAAGAACTACACGACTATCGGAAAGGATAGAGCTGCCCGAAAGAGGTTGCCGAGAATCACTTTCGAACCCAAGGATCAAAGAAAACCCATGCCTGCGCTGGAGAATTAAAGGTGAAGATTGTCAGGATTACAAGCATATACATGCTCTTCGGCAATTTAGTGGCAAACAGTTCCCAAAGATCATGCTCTGAAGTCTGATATAAAGCACTGTGGTTCCCCAGCAGCTGTGGACACCAGCTGTAGGCACCCACACGTTGTTCGTCGGCCAGAGGTGACTTACCGCGTTTTGTCAAGGGACCAGTCCCAGATCACCTGCAAGGAAAAATTGAGCAGGGCCAGTGGTGCGTCCCTTTCAGGTCCACTGAATTGCTAAGCGTCAAGTGTAGGTCGCTTGAGAACGCCAAGATGTTGCCACATTTATGGATGCATTGAAAGGACAGTCTGAAGCATTGAGCAAGGGTAATCTTGTGCAGAACTAGCTGACGAAGTGATAGTTAAGAGGGATGGGACCCAGCCTCGATGGGCAACCCGGTTTCTAGTCGAAGGATGCTCATTCCCGAAAGAGAATGTCATCGAGATCCACGCCTCCGTTCGATATGTTTTAGAGTTTACAACATTGTCATTTACTCCTATACTGATAAAAATGGAGGAATATCTGGCCGTGTCTGCTATGCGCTTTAAGAGCAATGCTGGACGAGTTCTTTTGCATGTACTGCTCATGCATGTACTGCTGGCAGCAGGTAAACATAATTTAGTGGTTTTCCTTCAAGCTTTTCTCTGTCATATGCTGCGCTCTACACCAGGTTTTTAGGGCGACCGTTCGGAGCTTAGTAAATTGGGTCTAGGGGGAAGTTTCGTTATTTTGAATCTCCCTTTTGTATCTTGTTTTGGATGTAGCATTTTACGTCGTAAGCTGATGAGCAGACAATGCAACAATTATGCAGTAGAGTAGAGCTTCCGTTCGTTGATAAAGACAGTCCGTTCTGCCCGTTTCATACAATGCCTCTAGTTGTTCTTTAATGTGAACCAGATTGATCCCAATCCTCCCAAGAAAAGGGAACCTAACGTTAATTTGAGGAGGGACTGACGAGCACTGGCCTGCAAATATTCAGGGCAACAATTTATACGGCCTGATCAGGACACAGTCCTGCTAAGATATGTTCCACCAGACGGCTCAAATCCATACTCGTCTATACAAGCAGCAGCCACCCTTGATGAAAGCAGTAAGTCCTCCTTCACTACCAGCTTTCCCAAGGGCATAGCACGCTGACTACAGCCGCATTCAGCCTCCTGCATACGGTGTAATTGTCCACAATTATATGTACATGTGTGGCACATGCATGTATGTGCATACGCAAGGCATATAATACCATCGCTCCATCGCCTCCCCTGTATCCTCCTTGGGTACAAGGATCAGGGGAAGAGGTGTTAACACTCGAAGGCGATGCCATTTGAATCCTATTGGCTGATGGGCTTCTTGAGACGGCCACCCTCAGCCTACCTCACCCGTCCCTGCCTCTGCCTCTGCCTTGGTCCCCCCCCCATCCCCCCTTCCCCTCCCTCCCTCCCTCCCTCCCTCCCTCCCCCCCCCCCCCCCTCTCTCTCTCTCTCTCTCTCTCTCTCTCTCTCTCTCTCTCTCTCTCTCTCTCTCTCTCTCTCTCTCTCTCTCTCTCTCTCTCTCTCTCTCTCTCTCTCTCTCTCTCTCTGTGCACCGCTGGGATCGGTGGATGCTCATGTGCCCGTGCCTCTTGCTCACCCGCTGCTGCCTGTCTCCCAGGCCCCCTCCTGGGCGCCACCTCGGAGGGCAAGGGAGGCTGCTGGGCGCCCTGGGCGGGCACCCCCGCTCCCTCAGCGAACGTGACGGTGTGCGAGGTCACCCCTCCTTTCCAGGCTGCTGCAGTCACGGCCTCGCTGCCCCCCACCATCATCATTCGGGGAAACCAGCTGGTGGACGCCTCCGGGGCCCCCATCCAGATTCACGTGTGCCCAATCCCTTGCAAAAATATTCCCCCAAAAAAAGCTTTCAATGTTTGGTATGTAGTTAGGTTGGGTTTTTAAGTTGGTAGGGCTTAAGGTTCAAGCCCCCCCCCCCCTTTTTTTTTTTTTTTTTTTTTTTTTTTTGGTGGGTTGGTTAATTGTGTGGCAGGCTGACCTGTAGATTGTGCCATCCGATGAGAAAGGGGCGTCTCAGGCTGTATCTTAATACACAATGTCTCAGGCTGCGTCTCAGGCTGTATCTTAATACACAACGGTTTCGGATCTCCGAAACCGTTCGAGAGAGACCCCGAGGGGTCCCTTTCAAAAAACGGATTCCTCTGTTTCCCATTCTCTACTCCCCTCTCCTCCAACCCCCCCCCCTTTGAGCCCCTCCCCCCCAGCTCAAGCTCCGCAACCCCTACCGCCCCCCCCCTCCCCAAAAAAAAGGGGGCGGCGGAGTTCCTTTTGTCACAACTAGGCGGGAGTTTCCCCCCCCCCCCGGGTAGGCTGGAGGGTGTTAGGCAGGGTTGAAATGAAGTTCCTGGAAGCCGTGCCGGGCCCCTGCAAAGGTTTTTTGGTCAGTCTGTGATTAGGGATCCCCAGCATCTTTGTTCGCACCAGATACACAAAATTGCGTTTCTACGCACTGCGGGTCGCCCCACTGGACAGACCGCTTGGACGATCCCATCGCAGAGATGACTAATATATTTTATGTCTCGAGTTTTTTTTGTGTTTTTTTTGGGGGGGGGGGAGGGGGGGTTGGGTTCCGATCCCTGAGAGGAAAGTCAATTCCCTTGAACTTCGGCAACATGTTTGGGCTTTTCAGTCGGGGTCAAGGTTGGACACACCGCGCCTGCGCGGGGTACCTGTGAAGATTCGGACATTTTCAAGACTATTCTGCGGATGCCACGCTGCACAATATCCTCCTTGGAATGCGGGGTCCCAGAGAGACATTGTGATGGCCTGTGCAACCTTGCTCGGGGTTCGGCCCTCACGAGAGGGCTCGGAATGCCCGGTGGGTGGATATAGGGCGTTGCCTGAGGCAGGGCGGGAAAAGTGGAAGAGGATAAGGCAAGGAGCAACGGGAAAGAGGGGAGGTGTGAAGGGTGGTCAGGGGTTAGACCGCTCTCCCTCTGCTGGAGTGGACCTGGGTGCGAGTCTGGGTTAATTGTCTAACAATATCATCTCCTTGTTCGTTTTTCTGTTTTTGTCCCTTCTTTTCTTTTTTTTTTTGGGGGGGGGGGGAGAAGGGGGGCACGAGCAACACGCAAATTGTACGTATTTTGATGTACGTCTTAATTTAAGTTCGCTCAAAATCGCCGCATTTATGTATATAAACCACACCACCCACAGGGATGTAAAGATATTTGAGCAAGTGCCACATCTACAGCAAAGGCTCCCACCCTTGATCCTACAAGGCATGATGGCAGCAATGAAGCGGGGCGGGCAGGGCTTTTAGTGTGTGGGAGTCACGGCCATTGTAGTCTTTATTGTTGTCTGGAAAAAGGGGAAAACAGGCAGGGAGGGGGAGGTTGCCCCCGGGGGGGGGGGGGGGGAGTGTTCTTGTCTTGTGTTTTCTCTTTAAAAAGGAAAAGCAGGGAGGGAGGGAGGGGGAGGGTGGCTGGGGGGGGGGGGGGGCGGGGGAGGGGGGAGAGTTGTAGGATTGATTTTCTTCTGTACAAAAGGGAAAACAGGGAGTACAAATGGAAAAGCAGGGAGTACAAGTTTTCCTCTGTACAAAAGGAAAAGAAGGGAGTACAAAATTTCCTCTGTACAGAAGGAAAAGCAGGGAGTACACAAGGAAAAGAAGGGAGTACAAATTTTCCTCTGTACAAAAGGAAAAGCAGGGAGGACAAAAGGAAAAGCGCGGAGGCAGGGAGAGGGCCCAAAGGCATGGTTGGGGGCGTGGGGCGCAGGGATTCAACTGGTTTGGTTTTGCTCAAGGATGGACAATGGTGGAGGGCTTGAGCATCCCCACGGTGGGGCCGGTTCCCCCGGGAGGCTTTGGTCACGCGGGAGGGGCCGGGCCTGGTCTTGTCGTGCCCAACCTTGGGGGATCTGGTGGGGAAAGTGAATGGACGGGTTATGGGTCAGGTTCGCACGTTTCCTGCCCTCTCTGGCCCTGCTTTTTGTGGTTTTGTGTTTCTTCCTCCTCAACCTCCTCCTCCTCCTCCTCCTCCCCCCCCTCCTCCTCCTCCTCCTCCTCCCCCCCCCTCCTCCTCCTCCTCCTCCTCCTCCTCCTCCTCCCCCCCCCCCCCCCCCCGCTCCTCCTCCTCCTCCGCCGCCGCCGCCTCCTCCTCCTCCTCCTCTTTTTTCCCTTACGCTCGCCCTGCCGCTGTTGCGGAGCAATAGAGGCCACACAACTGGATGGGCTGTATGGCTCCCTCCCTCTGGTGAGGGGCTTTGAACCACACAACATCGATGGGAGAGGTCTCGCCCTGCCTCTGTTGAGGGGCTTTGAAACGCACAACTCGATGAGAAGTGTGTCTCCCCTTGAGCGTTGAAACTCGTCAAGAAATGTGTCTCCCAGCCACTGATGCGGGGCTTCAAGATCTACACAACTCGATAAGAAGTGTCTCGCCCTGCAGCTGATGCAGAGCTTTGAACCCACACAATTTGATAATAGATGTCTCCCCCTGCAACTCTTTAGGAGCCTTGAAACAGACAACGGGGTTGGAAGCCAACAAAAAGGTTATGTGCACAACAGTGGAGGAGGGCTGATGGGCTTGGGTACCCATGAGGGGAGCTCCCCTAGGAGGCAGCGGTACATTGGGAACCTTTGGGGGGCTGCAGGTGGTGAAGGGCTGGTGGGCGGGGGGCCTTTGGGCGCAGCGCCCTTGGGGGAGGCGGTACAACTCGGCCTATGGCGGCTGAGGACTCCGGCATGGAGTACACCACACAAGCTTCTGATTTTGCCACCATCGTCTTCCGACAGAGGGCTCTGGGGTTCAATGCTGTGCGGCTACCCTTCAGGTGGGGCCTTTCCTTTTCCTTTCCTTTTTTCCCCCACTCTCCACCCCTCCGTGCCCGATGCTGTCCCTGGCCCCCCCCTCCCCCCCCCTCTCTCTCCCTTCCCCTCTCCCTCTCCCCCCTCTCTCTCCCCCTCTCCCTCCCCCCCCCCCCCCCCTCTCTCTCTCTCTCTCTCTCTCTCTCTCTCTCTCTCTCTCCCCCCCCCCCCCCCTCTCTCTCTCTCTCTCTCTCTCTCTCTCTCTCTCTCTCTCTCTCTCTCTCTCTCTCTCTCTCTCTCTCTCTCTCTCTCTCTCTCTCCCTCTCCCCCTCTCCCACTCTCTTTCTCCCTCTCGCCCCCCCCCCACTGCACCCCCCATCTCTGGCCCCCCCACTCCCCCCTTGTGTGCATGTGTGTGTGTGTGTGTGTGTGTGTGTGTGTGTGTGTGTGTGAGCATGTGTGTGTGTGTGTGTGTGTGTGTGTGTGTGATCATGTGTGTGTGTGTGTCTGTGTGTGTGTGCGTGTGTGTGTGTGCGTGTGTGCATGTGTGTGTGTGTGTGTGTTTGTGTGTGTGTGTGTGAGCATGTGTGTGTGGGGTGTGTCTCTGTGTGTGTGTGTGTGTGTGTGTGTGTGTGTGTGTGTGTGTCTGTGTGTGTGTGTGTATGGGTGGGTGGGGGGTGTGGGTGTGTGCGCTCTCTCACATGGATATTTAGGCTATCTAATGGGTCTGGAGTGAGTCGTCCAGCTATGCAGTATCAAACTGTTCCGGAATGGAGGAGGTTACCAGCAGCTTTGCTCTTGGCCCAAGGCTCCGCCCACCACATCCAAATTTTGGTGAAAGCATACTGCTTGCACAGCCCATTGAGTTCCCGTCCGAAAGTTCAAACAGAGGTTCATTCCTCTGACAATTATGTGAAGAGGGTTTGTTGGGCACCAGGCTCAGCAATTTGTGACTATGATAATTTATTCGTATTGATAGGGTTTGCTGGGTATCCGGTTCAGCACTTAGAAAGTATCAATAATACCCATATTAATAGGGTCTGCTGGGCACCAGGTTCAGCGGTTTTTGAATATCATAATACTCATATAAATAGGGTTTGCCGGGCACCAGGTTTAGCATTGTATGACAGTCTAAGTACTCAAAATAATAGGGTTTGCTGGGTATCAGGTTCAGCATTTGTAGGACAACCTAAGTACTCAAAAAAATAGGGTTTGCTGGGTACCAGGTTCAGCATTGTATGACAGTCTAAGTACTCAAAATAATCAGGTTGGCTGGGTACCAGGTTCAGCATGGTATGACAACCTAAGTACTCAAAATAATAGGGTTTGCTGGGTATCAGGTTCAGCGACTTGAACATAGATCCAGTCCTCTTCAACTTCAAGTGCAAAGTCACAAGCCGCGCGGACCTGGAGGCATGTTGCACCTTGCCCCTCCCCCTCTCCCCTCTCCCCCTCCTCACAACAACAGTCGCATCGCTGTGGATCCCAGCAATGCCTTTACAACGCTTGATCAATGCGTTTCGTCTGGCTCTGAGTTTTTTTCGCACAACTAAGTTGCTCTCCTCTGAGGTGTTTTGTGTGCGTCTCTCCGAGTTGTTTCATGTGCGTCTCTCCATCTGTGCACAATGCATTTCAGGTGATTTGCGTTGCGTGCAATCTCTTACGCAACACTTGTCACCAGTCACAAGTCAGCTGCTGCTCAAAGTTCTTGGGAGCCTACGCCAGATTGTTGCCGCGGGCTTGGCTGATGCAGCTGTCCGAAGAATTGCATGTGATGTTTGATGCGGCCTGCCCATCATTGCATATCATGCTTGATGCGCCTGTTCACTGATTGCATTTGATGTTTGCGGTCAGGCAGTGATGTTTGCCTGTGATGCTTGATGCAAATGCCCAATGATTGCTAGCTATGTTTGATGCAAAGTGCTGCAAATGCGCAATGATTGCACGCTATGCGTGATAGATTTGCCCAATGATTGCACGCTATGCTTGATGCAAATGCGCGATGATTGCACGCTATGTTTGATGCATTTGCCCAATGATTGCATGAGATGCGTGATGCAAATGCGCCCAATGAGTGCATGCGATGCGTGCTGCAAACGCCCAATGAGTGCGTGGTGTGCTTGATGCAGCTATCCTTTAAAGATTGCTTTCTCCATGTCCTCATTCAAGCCCTGTTGTCGTGTGTAGTCAGGTGGTCGTGTGACATGCTGTTGTCACTTTGAAACCCCCTTCTTGTTCACGCCCTGCGAAGTTCTGCTGCCCCATGGAGTCCCGCTGTCACCATGAGGCCACCTGATCTTGTGAAGTCACACTGTTCATATTGCCCTCTTCATGTTGCTGTGTTCATGTTGCTGTGTTCACGTTGCCGTGTTCATGTTGCGCTGTCACTATGAGGCCACTTGATCTTGTGAAGTGACCCTGTTCA
>KV908345.1:450000-470000 GCA_002005505.1 Botryococcus braunii | reverse complement strand
TGGCTGCGTGCAAACCTTCCACACGTCTGAAAGTGGGTGTGTTGTGTATGCTGCAATGGCCTGGGCAACCGCTTGTTGTGCCTAGACTACTTCTTGCCCCTTGCCTTTTTCCTTTTGGCAGTAACATGTGCTCCTTTCCTGTCCGCAATCAGACGTGTCCTTTTCCTGTTGGCAATAATAAGTGCACTTTATCTGTTGCCAACAATATATGCGTGCACTTCTCCTGTTGGCAATAATAGTATATATGTGCCCTTCTCCTGTTGGCAATAGTACGTGCTGTATTGACCTCGGGCGTTTGCAATGCTCAGGAGCAAGGTGGACACTTTAAGCACTTACGGGAACGCAAGTCCAGCAACTGTGCAGAACAATGGGGGCGGTCTGGGCTTACTGCCATGGTATCTGTGGTAGAAGCTCCGGGGTGTATGTTCCATCCTGCAGTTGTCTTTAAAGATCCTGCAAAGGTTTTGGACAGCATCGGTCTTCTGGATGGCATCGATCTTCAGGACAGCATTGGCCCAGACGGACATCCCGGCTTTGCTCACAGTAGTGCAAGGCCTTTGTGCGACGATCGCAAGGTGCTGCCTCATCATTCGGTGAAAACTGTGCAGAAAACCCGTAGAAAGGACAGGGAGTGGTAATGTAGGGTCTCGCACGGCGGGTGACAGGCACATCGAATCATCATGACAAATCCTGCGTGGCACACATTCATACAAGGTGATGATACACCTATATGCCATGCAATGACATGACATGACATGACATGACATGACATGAGATTACATGACTTGACATGATATGACATGACATGATCTGACATGACATGACATGATATGACACGTACGATATGATATGGTAGGATATGATATGATACACCTCAGGGCTCAAGGGGAGCGCATTTGAGTCTTCTCTCATCCCAACTTGCTTGGGGTGTGCTCATTGAGGGAGATGAGAGAAGCAGCAAAGGCCACTGGCTTAGATGCTCAGGGAAGCAGGAACCTCTGAACATTTTCACGGACCGCATCGGGGGTCGCCTGGGTCAGAATTGAAGGTTGTTCTGGAGTTTCTTTCTTAGGAAAGAAGGAATTCCGCCTGTCCAGCCCAGAGGGCATGGTGAGATGCAAAAGGAGAAAGGTTACTGCGTTTGTTACCAACCGCTATTTCTTAGCGTTTGTGTCCGGTCTCTATTGGTCTTTCGGCGCTTCTGTGTTTGGGTTTTCCATCTCATCATGCTCTTTGGGCTGGGTGGATGTAATTCTTTCTCATCTTTCAGGAGTGGGATAAAAAGACCAGCCCGATGATTCTTCTTTGCTATATTTTTGTGTTGCTCAGAAGAGAAGGTACCGGTAGAGAGTTAACTCTCTTCGTTTCTGTCTTGCTCAGCAGAGAAGGTGCCCCAAAACCTTCTCAGTCTTGACATCCAGGCCTACATGGGTTCTGCGTGTGCACCTCAGCTTGTTTGCTAACTCTTCTTGCAGCGCATCTTGTACGCCTTATTCAACCCCCACAAGGAAACCTCTTTCGAAAGAGGTAGGTAGAGGCACCTCTTTTCTACCGGTAGAGAATTCTAGCCCCGAGTTGGTAACATGTGTTTATAAAGACGGATGGCTTCTCCAGAGGCGTCTATTCCCAACTGGGCTTCTGCTTGAGCTCATAACAGTATGGCATGGGCTTGTACCACTAGAGCAGGGGCTTTAGGCCCAAGAGCATGGGCTTGTAACATTTCTGCATGGCTGAAAGACCCAAGAGCATGGGCTTATAACACAGTGCGATGGGTTCATTATATAACACTAGTGCTTGGCCTTATAACTCGTGCATGGGCTTATGACACTAGAAAGCGCGTACCCTAGGCATGGCCTTATGGCATTAGGCATGGGCTTATAAAACTAGTGCGTGGGCTTCAAGCACTAGTGTGTCTGTCACTGGCACTTTGTCACGAGCAGCCTTTTGTCTGAAAGTTGTGGGGTACACTTTGCACCTGTGTACAGAGTTCCGGACTAGCGCAAGTCCGGAACTGGTCCCACAAAGAGCAGCACGAGTGCTGGAGGTCAAGACTGTACAGAATTGTGAACTGGTCGAACCAGAGTTAGCTAGGACCACCGCAGGTGGCGCAAGTAGCTACGGTTTGTGGTCGTGCCACGTGTACAGCGTCGCAGAGGCTTTTGCGTAGATGTGCTCTGTCGTTGTGCAACGCCGGTAGCGCACAAATGATATCTGTTCTAGTGTCTTCTTTCGCCTACCATACGTTGGGAACAGGAGAGCGGGCAATTGGTAAACAGATCTTACTCTGAATGTACCAACCACCGACCCCAGCTCTGCTGCCTTCCTTTATATAACCTTGTTACCCATATACGCTTCTACCCATATTTGGATAGAAGTGAAGGTAGTAATCAGTCAGTAAAAGAGTCATGTTTACTAGTCTTGCTGTGAGTATACAAACCTCACAATGTGCTGGACGTGGGGTAAAGACGGGTACTGAGGAGTGGCATGCAAAAAAGCTGGAAGAGGAAGGACTGGAGGGCCAAGATAAAGGCAAGGGGGCAGGGTAGACAAGGGGGGGCCCTCGTGGTCCATCCCCCGGGGGGGGGGGGGGGACGGGACTTCTCCTTCGAATTCGAAGGAGAGACGCAGTATGCCTCTTTGTACTTCTTTACGTAAAGAAGTCAAAGAAGAGTAAAGATAAAATATCTCTATATCGATATTTTATCCCCTGTCAACAATTAGTGACAGGGATGCTGCGGTACCAGTCCCCTGTAGCCAACAACAATGACGCTCACGAATTGCTTAAGATTTAAAGCTATTGTTTGCGCGGGGTACCCATCACTCGAGCACATGTCGTTGCAAAATAAGTTACATGCCAGTGCAATCTAAGATGCTTATAGCTATTCGACAGTGCACAACGTGGCCAAATTTGGGCCAATTTGCAAGTTGATTAATTGCCGGGGGAAAAGGGGCCATATTGTGAGTTCGTTTAAAGAGGGGTGAGGCAGTGGGAGAGACAGGCTGTTGCCTGCAGGAAGTCGTGCCCAGACGAAGTCAAGAAGTGAATCAGAAGCTTATGCTGCCTAATGTTGGTACTTTTGTGGGCCATAGTATCAGAGTAATGGAAAGTAGGATCCTCAGGAGGATCTGGATCCGGATAATGTTAAGCAGATGTCGTGCAGGGGTTGTATTGGGAGAACATATGTGTGGTGGGACGTTACTGTGACATTTTCATCTTCCACCTTACAAAATTTTCGAGTAGTACCTGAAACAGTACGTTTAATTAAAGTATATGTCATGTAAGCGTGGAAGTATGCTAGACGTGCTTCACTTACGCTAGTTAGTTCATCCAATAATGAAAGATGATATGTACCAGCTCCATATCGGATACTTGTATTTGTATGTAACAAAATGGACCAACAAAAATGTACCAATGTTATTACGTTACAAAATTGGTATCCAACACTTCGAGTGTCGCAGGTCGTCCCGTGTAAGGCAATTATTAGGTAATTACCCCTTCAGCCATTTCAGCAAGTTTGGAACTTCCGAGAGTGTACAGGCTGAAATTTGGATTACCAACCAACTCACAAATTTGTTGGTTTAACAGGAAACAAGTACAGGCATGTATGTCACATGAGTTACAGAAACCTTGGGACAAACACCCGTTTATTCTAAACATGTACCGGCCGGAAAGGAAGTACTTGCATCCGCGCAATGCAAGTACCGGCGTGCATGTATGGCCATACATGCACGCCCATGGGTCCCTGTGTCTGCTGTACTATATACTTCAGCCCAGTTTTCTATCACGTTTCATGTTTTTAAGTATGAATGTGCATGGTTTCTAAAAAAGAATTGTGCTGCGCTTCATAAGCAGTGTACAGGGACCGCTTGCCGCAATTGCAAGTTCTTGCAAGTTCTGCATGTGTACACTTAATGTGCTTGAGTTGAACGTGCTACTGACGGAGTATCACCTTCTAACTTTTGTCCCTTTGGGCCACAGCACTTTGAAGAACCACAGGGATCCGACACAAGGCTCCCCTATTCCTTCAACAGTATTGAATGGCAACAATAAAGATGTAGCACCGGCTCGTACCTTCTGATTTCTCTCTGGGAAGGTTTCTTCTCTCGGCTGGGAATCAGTGTTCCCTTCGAAGGATCTTTGTAGGTTCTTGAGAAGATTCTTTACAAGTTTTTGGAGCTTTCTCTGGCCAATGTCTCTATGGGATCAAAATTTATTCTGGGCTTTCGGTAAGGTATCGTCAATGTAGCGTCCGTACGAAGAATACATTGACGACAAATTGCCGAAAGCCAAGATCTTTATAATAAGGTACTTTCCTGGAGCGCTTTCCTATGCATAAACAACAAGTGTGGGTTCCCGTCCCGGGAGTACCAGGACAAACACTATAGTGGAAAAGCTGCAGCGGCGTATGCCTCAGTCCAGCATTCCAGCCTGCACCCACATGATTGCCCCTGGGGGCCACCGGGCCGGGGCGATAGCTGTCTGTATACCTACAGGGGGGAGGGGACCAATTGGGCCCTAGTAGAGGAGGCCCGCCCAACCATCAGGCATGGTATGGCTACCCCAGTCAACAGCGTGGGAGTGGAAGCGTTTTGGCAATGTTTTGGCAACGTTTTGGTATGTTCCTATACTACGGCATATTGACGGTACATTTTGGTACGGGCGGAGTACGACGGTATGCGATCCGGTACACTGTCACGGCCACAAATAAGTGGATTTCCGACCCAATCTCGGAAGTCGAGAGATGCGTTTTATCTTCTGCAGCAAAAACAACACAGTGGAACATCACAAAATCATTTTATGAGTCAAAAGTTCACAGTTTTGAGCACCTAGAAGTCAAAAGGAAGTTTTTGCAACAACCGACTCTCTGTGTCCTTCACAGAGAGTAGCCCATCATGGCCGATTTTGCATTCCTTAACGTGAATTTCATGAACTTTGGTAGCTTTTCGAATGATAGTGCAGTAGTGTTTGGTTTGGAGTTACCGGATACAGCAGCTGAACTCGAGAGCGTTTACGATGAACTCCAATGGGATAACTACCTAGCCGAAATTCTCCAGAGTCCAACATTTACCAACGTCCCACCTTTACCAATATCAATGGTAAGGTTTAAGGAGGCGTGTAGCTGACGAAGTACGTGGGCCCTTCGTTAAAAATCAGCGAAAGCCTTGAACCGACGGTGTCGATGGGCGTGCGTCATTGCAGGAACCGACACTTATGGAGGCAGAACTTGAACAGATAAAACATTTAGATCACCCTATTGGAAAAAGAGCACAAATTCAGGCCCGAAACGAGGTAAGGCTGGAACCGTCGGATGCTCTGCGTAACCTGTTGCGTTTCGTAAATCCGTTTGTTACGCAGCAACACTCTATTGAAGTCTCTAGAATGTGAGATATGGTGCTTGTACATTACTGCTACAACACAGTTCGGTGGTATACAGAGTAGCTGCTCCTCGCGTACCAATTGGACTAGCAAGCAAAGACGGGTTGGGCAGGCCCATGAAGATGGGTTCTACTGGAGGAAGTAAGTCACTTCATTTCAGTCATAAGACACATGATGTAACAAAACGCACCGATCGGGTTGAAGTCCTGCAACAAAGAGTTTCACCCCATTCCATGGAAATCCCGGGTGGGTGCTTTTACGCCCACCCAGCTCGAATGGCCAAGAAGTTATTTATATGTACATGTAACAAGCTTGCCAGCGTGCAGGGCACCAACCTGGAGGGGTTGTCTTCTTTAAGCACCCTGGGCGCATTGTACAGACAGTCAAGGGCTATCAAGATGAAACCAATACACACACTGTCTTGTAAATGGCAATATCTAACTCCATGTGTGGGCACGTTTCACATGATTAACCGTATCTTTCCCAAAGGGCATTCAGACTGAAGATTGAGAAGAGACAGAATGATTCAGTCCCCCTTCGTCCGTTTTTAAAAGCTTTGCAAGTGATTACTTGCAAAACATTATAATGGTTTGCAAGTAAGTTTTGACCTGGCAAACGCATGCGCATAGGGCGCTTGAGAAGTGCATCATGTGCATATGCACTAGCTAGCATGTGCACAACAGTGTGCAGTACTGTAGGAGGGGTGGGGGGGGTGGGGGAGCGTGAGGTTCAGGGTGTCAGCTGCATTTTGGAGCAAGGCGTGCCCTCAGAAAGTACGCTAAAGCTACCAAAATCACGCTGAACCATAGGCACACTGAACTCCCACATGGAAGTCACCATCGATCACCTTATTAAAGAAGCACATTTGGTTGTTTTCGAAAATGAATTCAGCGCCATGGGTTTTGCGCCGTTGCAAGCAGTTTCATCTGGAT
Organism: Botryococcus braunii; assembly: GCA_002005505.1. Classification (NCBI taxonomy): domain Eukaryota; kingdom Viridiplantae; phylum Chlorophyta; class Trebouxiophyceae; genus Botryococcus; species Botryococcus braunii. Next base: position 463,691 of record KV908345.1, on the reverse strand, counting down.
TGGTGCATATCACATAATGACCATACCTTTTGAATGCTTATTTCCTTATGATCCATAGCAACAAAGCATTATCAGCTGACCATATGCATCCAGTCAAAATGTATGATTTGGAACTATATAGATGTATGGATATATCCAAAATCGATAAGGGTCATTTCGGTGCTGTTCAATGCTCAAGCTCATTCTCTCCATATATGTATATACAGCGGCTCCTCTTTCTGTAAACAAAGTCCTGCCAATTTGAACGAGTAAGAAGAGCCGCCTCATTGAGGAGAAGAGCATGGGGTTTTAGGTAAGCCTAATGCTCAGCAAAGCCCCTGCTGTTGAGGCTGCTGCAGTATGGATCGCCAGTGGCTACTCCTGGCATAGCATGCATGAGTTGATATGTTGCGTTATGCTGACGGATTGGTGTTGTGTTTGCAGGTATGGTCAGAAGAACATTCGCAAGACAAACAGCCCACACGTTCGTTGCTACTACAGATGCACACACTGTTCCTGCCAGGCTAAGAAGACCGTTGACAACACATCCCCATTCGGATCTGTGCGGACTCGGACGTATTACAAGGTATACTTCCCAAGGACCAAGCCCCACCTTAGAAAATCTGTATATTTGCCGTAGAACACTTGGCGCGTGCAACCAATTGTCTCCTCGTTGGGATCATCCTGTAGTGGCACTCGTAGGGACTTCCCCCGCATATTAGCATTGCAGGTCTCGGATTTACATGCCCATGCCTCCGAGACATTGAAGACGCGATAGTTGTGGGCTAGATTTCTGAACTCACTCAACAGGGTCACTTCCCCTGTGCATATCTCAAATGGCCTCCTAGCGGTACCCATATGATGCATCATTGTTATATGTCTGCAACCAAACACAAGCTGAAGCTCTTCAGAGGGGTTTGTGGCAGACTGACCACATACGTAAAGGGAACAACATTGCACTTCGAAGAAACTCTGTTTCCAAATAAAACATCACATCTTTTCTGTGCGTTTCAATTACGACGTTACAACCCAGCGCTCGGATGGATGTTGGACCCTCTCATCCCCCAAACGTGCCCTAGGACATGTAACTTGGCGTTTGTTGAAGTTCGTCCATACTTCCCTCCATCATCTCTGGACACCACTGGACATCTTCGAACCTCTGCGTTCCAGTGAACTTTCCACCTTTGCAACCCTCATTTTCCAGGCTGAAGAAAGATTCTGCGGCTGACGCCACAACAAGAAGGCGTTGTCTTGAACAAGGTTGCAGGCAATGTGCGACATCAATTCTAGGTGCCGACTAGCTAGATTGGTCTAGGGTGAACCTCAGCACGTGCATGTCGAAGTGTTGAATATCCTATTTGTCAGTAAGATATTCATACTTTTGACACGCATATGCTTAGGTTCTTCGTTTTCCTGACTTTTCTCCTGCCCGCTGATATCGATTGAAGGCACGGTGTTCACATCCTTCTAACATGTTCACGCCGGGCCAGGGACACCATTGCCATGGGGAACAACAACTTCCAAGCTTAAGTCCGCCAGCTCTGACTCCCTGTGCCAATGCACTTTTGCTTCCCTGCGTCGTATGAGTTTGATTCTCCCTCTCTCAAATGTGTTGTGTTTCCCCGTTTCACCGAATCACGATTCCCTGCATCAAAGCAGTATAGCACGGCTGCTGGTATGTCCAGTTCCCATAAAGAAGTCTGGGAAGGCTCGACTCGTTTGGTTTGTAGACTCGACAGAGAATCCAAAGAAAGTTGGTCTTCGAGCAATCCGAATGACTGCCCGTTAGTGTATATTAGTTTACGAAGGAGGCGCGCACGTCACAGCTCCATTTGGTTTGCAGGCTTGCGGTACAATGTGACATTGTTTAAAGGTGAAAGCGAGATGTATCATGATATATCTCACTTTCATGAGAATGAGACTGATCAGTCCCATTCTTTAACACGTCCATCAGGTTCAGTGTCGATACCTCAAACATAGGAGAAGGAGGTACGATGACTTCAGATGAAAGCCAATGATGAATTGAGTTGGCAGTGGCGTCAATGACTACGTAACTGGGTCGAGGCCATCCAGTGGATGCCATCCACCCGACCTCCTGCCGGATTGTCTTGTGATCACAAGACAACCCGGCAGCATTCTGGTTTGAGTAATAATTATTATTACTTAACAAACTCTTTAAAAATATTACTTAGAGATGTTACCTATAAATATACTAAATAATATCTCTACGTAGAGATATTACTTAGAGATATTCCTTACAATTATTATTTAGAGATATTCTTAGAACTATTATTTTCACACATTTTTAGATTTTTATTTAGATTGTTGCTCAATAAATGGTCTGCACTAAGCCGTCTATTCAAGTCGGTGGGACCCTTAAAATGGGGACTTTGTCAAGCAAGGAATCATACCTAAAGTGCTGGAAAGATGTAGCGAGACCGTTCCAGATCAACAGACCATGTCCATGGGCCTCTCATTGCAATTGAGAAGGCCTGTTGCGTAAATAGGACGTTCATGCGCTGAAGGCTCCTCTTGGCACTTACCAGAGCTGGCGCTACCCTGTCCTTTTCTCTGGTCTGTTGGTGCAACCAGACACACACGAGATTAATCAAAAACAGTATTGCAGGAACTTGTTTGCAAAGGCACCTGCTATGTCGGTTGCACACAGGCCCTGCACTGTCTTTGTGTGCGTCTCCCAAAAAAATATGGCATTCTGCACGTATGATGTACATGGGGGACTGGGTCAGTGACCCAAGTTCCAGCTTAAGATTTTGGACAGCTTCTGGATCTGTCGTCAATATGTATACAGGCTAGGAGCAGCTTAAACATTTTTGAGGCCAATTGTGATAGGCTGTGCCTGTTGAGTACCCTAGGGACTGTTTTGGACGTGTGCCGCAGCTGCAGGCAGACCTGTGGCTCAGACCAATGAGATTGGACTGTACACATGTGCAGTTTTTCATAGCAGGATACTTGAGCAAATTGTGCCGCCTTTGCCGTTGAATGGACATAATGATGAGTACTCATTTTTGCCAATTTAGCCATTGCAATTGAAAGGTCTGGGGATGAGTACGCAAATTGCCGACCCAGCTACTGAAAGGTCTAGGGATGATCATCTCATGAGAACCGCATTTTTGCCGAACTAATATTGAACTTTATCTGGAAGTGTACGGGCCTTTGCCCCCCCAACCTCCAAAGATGGTATCGGGATAAGTACGCGGATATGTCAATGCCAGCCATTGAATGGGCCATTCAGGATATGCAGATGAGTGAGCCTTCCCTAATCTACATCGAAATCAATTGATCTCGTAAGAATCTACATCGAATCAGTTGATATCGCAAAAGGCATTGATAACATTTTCCTTGTTTTTATCTTATAAGTGATTGTAAGAAGTCCACTCACATAAAGATCCGAGATTCACGGGAGCTGCTCTTGGAAGCCCTGAAAGAACAGCGTTAGTATCACTGCAGTTGCAAGGCTTTGGGCCAGACTCTTGAAATACGTGCTGGCTTTTGTTTTTGTTTCATGCATGTTTCACATATGTATTTATTACGAGCTCGAGCGTTAATGCAGAAAGCTGCACCAAGAAAACAATCTGCAAAATATTTTCACCACTGTGGTGAATGACTATGCTCAGTCATGGGCATGGCCAGTGTGTCAGAAACTGCCAATTTGCATCTACCATTATTGCGAATAATTGACATATTAGACACTCCATCGAGTGTCTAACATGTAAATTATTCGCAATAATGGTATTTCCAAATTGGCAGTTTCTAACACACTGGTGACCGAAACCGTCACGGGTGCACCATGCCGCTTTGCTAACATCTGCATAAATAGGAATCTTGCATAGCTATAGGATTACCCACATAACTGGTGGCTTCATTTCGGCAACCTGTGAAGTAAAGCATTAAGCAAAAGCGCACTGTCCAAGTGCACAACCACTACGTGTTGGTGTGGGCATGCAATCCTTGCGCCAGCCCTGTGATGTTAGTCGCCCGAGTCAGCCGCAAGAATGATGATGTTCCCAGCACAAATGGTGCAGGAAACATTAGACGGCCCAACGGGCCTACCTTTTAGTAGCAAGTGGTAGGCACAGGTGGTGGTTGTCGGAGCAGGCCCAAGCAGGGTTGCTGGCAAAACTCGGGGACCCTCTGGCAAAATGTTTTTGTAGTTTTTAACAGAGGATCTCCTCGGGCATGGTCCGGCAGAACCCATGCAGTACAGAGCGATACAGAGGCTTTACAGCTGGTACTGCCACCTTGCAATGGCAAACTTGGAATTCAGGCTACCGCCCTATCATAAAACTAGCGGTACCCCTGGAGCATGAAACAGGTTTTGTTACAAAATTTTGATTCTTGAAGGTATTTTTAGCAAAGTTGTCACCTTTGAAGGAATTTTGGCCATTTCAATGACAAACTTGGAAATCAAGCTGCCGCCCTAGTATAAAACTAGCGGTACCCCTAGAACATTCTGTTTCAAATCATTTTGAAACAGAAATTATTACAGATTTTGATTGTTAAAGGTTATTTTTATCAACGTTGTCACCAAAATTGGAGCAGCAAGATTGGTACCATGTAAGGATCATGGACATGATCCTTACACAACTTAACAGACTTATGAACTATGAGCTTGCTAATGTTTTTTGCCGATTTGACTTTTTGACGCTGTAATCTTGGAGCTTCTCGGCAAGCCTTGCACAGTTGGAAAGACCTCTCCAAACTTAACCGATTGAAACCTTTAGGGAAGGAAAAAAGAAAGAAAGAAAAATACCAGTGCTCGGTAAAAGCATTTGGCCATCAATCTCAAATAATTGCCAACCTGGGCCCAAGGTCGCGCTGCCAGACAGTGAGTTCCCATGCATTGAACAAATCAATATGGTTAGCAATTTCCTCTGCCTGAAATGGCAGTTTCCTGGCGGTGTGGTTTGTATGGTCGTCAATTTCAATGTTTGGCTGAATCCTGATTGTAAAACACTTGTTCAAACCCCATCAGGCTAAACGGACGTCGAAGAAGTCTGCTTTTCACCTCAAAGACTGGCACTCAAAACCCATTTTTTTAAGAAAAGTCTTTTCAGCACCTCATCCATGGCACTGAAGCAAACCGGCGCACTGCCTGTGTGTGTGTGTGTGTGGGGGGGGGGGGGGTTTGGTGGTGGATGGGTGGTCTTGACCAGAGATTGCTTTCCCTAGTCGTGAGTCTTCACCACGGATTGCTTTCCCTATGTCATATAACCCTTTAGAGCATGTCAAACGTAACCTTTGCAGCCTGCAGCTGTGAATCAGGTAAGCAGGATCCTGCTTACCTCCGGAGTAAAATTTCGGTCAGGTGTCCTGTATTCCGCTCATTTCCCCTTCCAACTCTATTTCTTAGCACCAACAGTGTCAACTAGCAGCTGCACATTTTCGATCAAGCAGTCTCTGCACTCCATGTCAACCGCACTTACGGAGCATGCTACACTTCCCTTCAACTTTCGTTAAAGAATAGTCTTTTTCCATCTCTCTTTTTCACATTCGTCTCCAAGACAGTACCCAACAATGACACAATCCATGGCCAGGCAATAGCCATTGGACTTCTAATGTCCAATTTGGACAGTCCAAATTCAAGCAGGTGCCAGATAAATGATCCAGCAGACAACACAACCACACAGACAACCACACGATCAAACACGACCACCCACCCACCCACCCACCCACCCACCCACACACACACACACACACACACACACACACTCCATATTGACCATGGCTCATGCAACAAGGCAAATGTGGCAAGCCAGAATCTAGTCCGGTCAAGTTCAACAGATGCCAGACTTCCCCAATGTAAGGTCTCAGCGGGTTACATATGTTCCTCTGTTATCCGAATGCTTTGGGCTGGATTTCGAGGTTCTACTAGCAGTGTTACACTACCTTCCCAATGGCCTTCACCAAGTTCACCAAGATACTCGGACTCTTCCCACAATCTCATTCATCGTTGGCCACACATCATTGCCCTGAATAAAAAGTTCTACCGGAGAGGAGGTAGAATTGCCTTTGAAGGGGCTTCAATTGGGCACCACCAAACTGTTCCCAATGTCTCCCAATACCAGCACCAGGACCTGGCAAAGCTGTTCCTTACTAAACCCTTGTGACAAATCTTGGGGCTGAAGCTAGATCTCCACGCAGGTTGGATATTCCATCATTCATGCTAATGCAGCACTAGAAAATGTCCACCATTTACAAGGAAACGGGTCTCCACGACTATTGAAACACCTGAAAATTCGGACTTCCTGAAAGTTGGTGGCAAGGCAGGGGAAGGGGAGACTTTTGAATCTCCACAGAGCCGTTGGCAACACAGATCCTGGAATCATTTGTGGCCATATGCAATAGCCTGTTTATTAATCACGATTTGCAGCAACCCAAGCTGGTGAAGGAGTGCCATCGCGACTCGTAGGGAATGGTTGGCAGAGGATTGCTGGAGGGGTTCCTTCATGGGTAGAGGGACAAGTGCCCAGGAGGAGAACTCCCTGCCAATCCTGACGTCCAATTCATTTTACCCACTCTGCCAACAAGTGCGAAGCATTGGGGCTTGGCCGCAATTGGACCCCGGCAACCTCGGGCTGCAACTGGACTTTGTCAACCAGCAAGGGCGTGCCTCACTGGTGAGGGTTTGACAAACAGCATTAAGGGAATCATGCAACCCAGGTGGCAATGTCAACACAGCACAGCCTGTCTGATGATGCTAGGGGACATTGTACCTCTGGTGACCACCCATGGACCAAACAGACCAGGAACAACACATTTGGCACATCTCTAACCTAACTCCAAGGGTTCAATGATGCCTGAGGCACTTTCTTCAAATCGTCTGGCAAGCGGCATGGGACACACGGCATATTTGGGTACACGCGTTTGATGAGGGTGGAAGCCCGCACAATGAAGCTGTCTGGCCCTGCACCAAAAGCAACCAACCACAAAATCACGACCATCAGCCTGCTTGCCCGATTTTGCGCACACCCCCTATAGCGTCAGCCGCTGGCAGCAAGTCCGGTGCTCCATCTCTGACACACGGCAGGCTCTGCTGCATCTTGCTGACAGCTTCCAGGCCAATCACAATCACAACCCTCTTTGCAGTCAAGGACAGGTCTCAATGGGGTTCTCCCACAATCTAGAGTACTAAAAGCCTTTCCCTGACTGGGGAGGAAGGGAACCCGCCTTGGAATGTTTGTGGGGTACTCCGAGTCACGCGCCAGAAGCAAGGCAGATGCCTTCTGCTTGTCGGCCCTGAACTTATATAGATAAGTGCGGGAAGTACCATTCAAAGAGCTCTTTAGAGGGAGCCTCCAAGCAGCAGAGGTCTGCTTGCAATTGTGCATTGCATTTTTTCAGGCACGAGCCGCCTGGGGGAGGGGGGCAGGGGGAGAAGAAGTGCTGAAGAGACCACCAAAGGGGACAGAACGACGGAAGCCACACAGGTAGAGGGGATCAAGATGCAATCCAGCCATGCGCAGGCTTGCGAGAGGAAGGGGCGGTGCAGAGCAGCGCGGACACAGCTGCGTGCAGAGAATCAAGGAGTATAGATAACGGGTGTGACAGGGCAGGCGCACCATAGGGCTGAGGCGGGTGGGAAGGAGGCTCCGGAGACATCTCGAGGTCCGGAAAGTGCCGATGAAAGTGCTCAGACAATGCTGTAGGTTGGGAGTGTCTCAGCCTCCGGAAAGCGCCGGACGATTCATTTTCTCCCCTGTTGTAGTCTCCTATCCGTGGGTATAGATAATGCATTGCATCCGCCAGGCTGAAACCCCTTGCGGGCTGGCGCCGCCTGTCACCACCTGTGGCGCCTGCAAGGGTATCAAGATGGTATCATTAACTGACCCCAAGGCCTCCATCTCGGGTCCAGCTTGTGCTTGTCAAACACACCAGGATGCGGGCCAGAAAGGTCAAACAACCTCTTCCACCACAGCGCCCGCGTACAGACAGGACGCAAAGGGCGCAAATCTGATATCGCACCCGAGAAGAAAGAGGGGAGGGGCTCACGAGGAGGGAGGAGAAGGGGTGGGGAGGGTCGCGAGGAGGGAGGAGAAGGGGGGGGAGGGTCGCGAGGAGGGAGGAGAAGGAAGGGGGGAGGGTTTAGCGAGGAGGGAGGAGAAGGAAGGGGGGAGGGTCGCGAGGAGGGAGGAGAAGGAAGGGGGGAGGGTCGCGAGGAGGGAGGAGAAGGAAGGGGGGAGGGTTTAGCGAGGAGGGAGGAGAGAAGGGGCGTCAGCAGCAGTCAGTTAATACCATGTGAGCAAGGAGAGCAAAGGTTCTGGATGAGAGCGTTTGTGAGGAAGGAACTGGTTCCGAAGGGGCAACCCCCACCTTGAGGGGGCAGGGCAGGAGTGGCTCCAGCCTGCTTGTCGGGCGGGGAAACCGTCACGCAGGAAGCCTTGAGGCCCGAGGCTTGGCGGGTCACGCGGAGTATGATGGGCCTGTGCCCGGGGGTTCTGCTGCGGGTGCATGTCTGCGGGGCCGCCTGCCTCTGATCCTCTTGGTCCTGGATCCCCGCACGGGGTTTGGGTGCCCACACCACCGCCTGTTTGTCCCCCCAGTCTGTGTCCGAACGTTGTACAGGGCCGCGGGCATGAGAGTCCGCCCTGCAACTGGAGAGCGGGGGGGTCACGACAGCTCGGGCCGTCTGTCCGTGCCGGGAAGCGACGAGGCCATTTGTGTCGTCAGCGTGCTGGCGAAGGGCCCTGGGACTGGTCTGGGTCGGCAGCTTTGGAGCCTGCCCGGCTACCCCGCAGGGGGTTCTGCTTGGGATGGCATCTCCGCCCTGTCCTCCTTGGCAGTCAGCGGGAAGCTGAGGGGCTGCAGCGCACTGCGGCCGGTGTCCCACGGGGGACTTTGGAGGGCTGGGACGGGATGCATGGGAGGAGTCCACTGGGGCCAGCTGCGGCCGCGGAACGGGCGGCTGGAACAGCCTCGGGGGCTGTGCCAGGACACCGCCGGGCGAGAGGGAAGCGTTCCGGAGGGTTGACTTGCGAGTCTGGGTGGCGCAGTCGACACCGGGGCTGGTCAACTTGGAGAAAAACCCGCAAGGCGACACAGGAGCATTTCCGAGGGCTGCTCCGTGGGTTTGGGTGAGGGTGTCGACACCCTTGCCAGGTAAGTTGAAGGAGAACATACTGGGCGAGACAAGGGGGAGCGCATCGAGGATGGGCAGCGAGTGGGGCGAGGGGCTGGTTGATAGCAGCGGGCTGGGCGGTGGGGCTCGAGGGACTCTGGCAGGGGGTTCCCGCCCCTGAGATGCGTGGTGGGGGTTCCTGCCGCAATCAAGTGGGGAGATGAGGAGGGGAGCTGCGTCCACGCCCAACTGAACTGTGCTCCTGGACGCTGACGTGGACGCCAGCTTGTACAGCTCTGCAAGCTTCTCCCTGGCTCCGTCTGCATGGTTCCAGGCTTGAGCAGCGGGAGGCGAGTGCTCGGGAGCCGGAGTCTGCTCTGGGGCGGGCGAAGGAGTGGGAGAATGGCGGCGAGGTGCAGCGCCAGCTTGGCCACCGTCAGACGCCGCTCCGGCAGTGGAAAGACTCGGGCTCTGTCTGCAGCAGGGCTCTGCAGAGGCATCTGCAGTCACGGGCGTCATGTGGACCGGGGAGCGTCTCCCAGCAGCGGGTGTCTCCTGGAAGGCCAGCGTGGGCGATGGCTTAACCAGGCTTTGGGCATGGGGGAGCCCCATCCGTACACCTGCGGTCGTGGTGGAACAAGGTGCCGAGGCACCTAGGTCTGTGCTACATGGAGGAGCGACGAATGTGGAAATCGGGGAGACAGTCCCTCCGGCAGGCGTGATGGGCTGTTGGGAAGCTGCAGTGGTGGAGTCTCGGCCCTGGCCGAGGGGCCCCTCTGCTGGAGCGGCAGTCCATATGCATGGGCCAGGTTGTCTTGGATGGGCCCTGGGTTCCCGACCCGGGGAGTCAGCTCCTGAGGTACTGGGCTCCCCTGCAAACTTTGTGGGGCAAAGACTGTCAGGAACACCGGAGCTCTCCTTGGCAGCCCTGCCCTTGCCCTCAGCTGCAGCGGGCGTGCGAAGCTCTTGGGCCTGCATGGAGGCGCTGACTGCTGCAAGAGATGCTCTTGGTGGACAAGAATTTGACATCGTGGGGCATAAGCTTTTGGTTTTAAGTTGCAAGGTACGACTGCCATTTGTGTGATGGTCGGGAGACTTAATGCCTGGAGACTCCTCCGCTGGGTCCCATTCCGGAGGTGCCTGCAGATGGCCGACTGCAGACTGACGATTGGATTGTGCGGGCGTTTCCTTTAGCGGCGGGCGGGGGGTGCTGACAAGGGTCAACCGGGGGGATTTGCCAGAACCGCTGGCCAAGACACATCCGTTGGTCATGGCTGGGCCCTTTGGCGCCATCGGGGTAACCAGAGCAGGTACCCTCAGTGCAGGGGGCGTAAATAGACACGGGCCTGCTGCTCGACATTGTGCAGCAGGGGTGTCTGCTTGCCAAGCCGGAACTGATCTGCACCCATGTGGGGCGCACGGCAGAGGCGCCTTCAGGTGGAAGGTGCTGCTTCCGGCCGGTGTCACCTCACAGGCCGTGGGACCTGCCCGCACAGTCTTTCATGAAAGAGGCATCTTACAAGCGATTCAACACTGCCCCTTGCCGGGGCAAGTGTGCAACAGGGCTTTGTGTGCATTCCCCACTGGTCGGCACTAGCACAGCTTTGAGTTTATGCAGGTCCGCCCCCTTTCCGACCTGATCGTTCTTTTATGCCACATCCCACCCCCCCCCCCCAAAAAAAAGAAGACCATGTTATAAGGGCATGGGGCATAGGGTCAGTTGTTAATCGCGCCCCTAATCGCTTGCTGAGCAAAACAAGGCGAGGATTTATCTCAAGCGGAACTTGCTGTTGATGATCACAATAGGGTATGTCTCCAATTGTGCGTTTGATTTGGATACTAATCTGTGCCTTCACTCATGGTTTGCTTGTTTGTGAGTTCTCTTCCTTCCACATGCACTAGTCAGGTCCCTGCTCATCAGACAGAGGGAGCAAGCGGGAGGGAGGAGGGTTGGGGAAGAAAGCAAGGGGGGGGGGGGCCGGGGGGGGGGGGGGGGAGACCCCCAAGGGGGAAGCATGTTATAGACCATCAATGAAAGTTATACATTCTCACCCGCTGAATGAGAGCCCATAGGGACACTGTATTGGTCCAAGGAAGGATGTGTGGTCAGCCATGGCTCAGGGGTCGTGGCAGAAGCAATGCTTGTTGACATTAGAGGCCGAGCATCTGACAATGCTTTTTGCTCAGACATAGTGTCAACAAGTGGTGTTTCAGCCGCGTCAATTCTGTCAGACACCCCCTGCGGCACACAACGATTAGGAATACTGTTTGACAGGCTGGCCAAAGACAGACGGTGATTTGCAAGGGAACAATGTGTTCAGTGAAATATGACGGGAACAGTGAAAGTACATTTGATATCAGCCTTTATTTCACCCACAAGCATGACATCAGCCTCCCCAGTATAAGTGGGAGGCATACCTCGTGCAAATAAGATTGGGAGTGGCAAACCCTTTGTCGTTTTGCGGTGCCGGACTTGCAGGGGTTATCCTCCTGTGGAGCAGCTCACATAACTCAAAAGTTGTCTCTGGAAGAGGAGATCGTTCGTGATTAACTGATGCACTGGTATTAAGTCAAACGCTTGAGGCAATTTCAATGACTCCCAAGGACTTGCACATGCCAAGTACCCCACCTGCTTGCGTTTGTTTTGCTGTGGTTGCCGATTTTCTCGCGGACTTTTGTGGGCCCTTCTTGAGGGGCCTCGGCTACCAACCCAAGAAAAACATTCTTGAAAGTCGCGCATTGCGGCATCTCCTGCATAGTGTCACATGGTCCGAAGCCGTCATTCTGTGGTGCACTGATTGAGTTTGCTATTTTTATCAACGAGGGCCCAAGCGCCAGGCAGCTTCTTTCATTCACAAACAAGCAGTTTTGCAGGTGACGCCAATCAGCGTAGAGCAAGCAGGGAATAAACAACCTGGAGGGTGCTCATCCAGTCTGGTGTCCCATGTCCATGGCATCAAATTTCGCAATTCCTTGAGCTGCCTTGGCTCTGTATTCTTTGTTTTCGACATCCGAACGAAAACAACTGCACCGTAGCGTTCTTTTTGTCAAACATCAGCGAGCCGCTCGCAGTCACAAAAAATTGAAAACACTGATTTCACGCCCCAAAGTACAGGACACGCTCTGAAACCCAGTGATTTACCCTTCCTCTTTGACTTCACTGACACCTACTGATCAAAGGCTTCTATGATTATCATGAGCCTGGGATATTTCTTCAGAGTTTGCTTTTTTCTTACGGCATTTCTGTCTCTAGTTTGTGCTCGAAACCCTCGTGAACGTCGCTCACCGAGCAGAAGAACAAACTCTTACCTCGTCGACTGCTGTAAGAGACAGTGTCCAAAAGCGCTTTACCGCTGTCTAGCAGTAGGAAATTTTACTCCCGCCTTATAGTGCTCGACTGAAGGTGCTGTTTAACTGCCGTGGGACCCCACAACCCCAACGAAATCAATCCGAACAAGGTAAATAACTGCAATGAGCTGCTCAACAAGAATCGCTTGAAAGCGGTTTCTGCTTCGGACGATTGCACTTTAACAACGCCCTTATGCGTAACGACACGAGCTCAAGTTATGCAGTGGTTCAAGGCCGCAAGAATCGGATTAATATCTGTTAAATCTCTTATGCATTCGAAATGAGGGGGATTCTTAAACGTTGCTGCGAAAGCGAGACCTAGCTAATGGAGCCGGCCATGGCCTGACAGACGGGTTTAAAATGTACCACCACGTGGGGTCCACATGACGACCATCTGTTCCATAGACAGTCGCAACTTGCGAGGGAGCGGGCCGAAAAGAAATCGCTGAAGCGCAATGCGCTTGGGGAGAAATTTCCGGCGTGATAGGCTGAATCGAGAAATTCCACGGTCGGAAATATTGGTGCTGAGTACTACGCTTCATTCTTACTTCACATCAGTCTTACTAAGATTGATTACACATTAGGCATACTTGGCTTTCATACAAATAATATAAAGTTCGACAAAATGCTTCTGACATCAACAATTTCCCTCATAACACTGATATTGTAAATTCAAGCTATTCAAGCACACTCTAGTTTTATAGTGAAATGAAAATTAGACTTATGAAGCCTAGACTGTGACATGAAATGAAAACTAGAATGAAAATTCTCATTCTTTCAATACAAACAACTTGAGAAAAGGATGGATCGATCCTTCTCCAACCGAAGAGCAGGATTCTTTCAATACCAAACGACTTAAAAAAAGGCATTCCGTCCTCGTTGACGAACAGCCTCACGTAAGGCTGTGCACATGCTTCTGTTGCCCCGTGTCGCCTACTTCATGGTAAAACTCCCAGTGTCAGCCAAACAACGTGCGTGAAACAAACCATGTGCACAAGAAAGCCAGCCAGCCACCCATCCCCCCCCCCCCCCCACCCACACACACACAACGTGGTACCATGTACAACCCTTTCATGTTTTGCCCCCGATGCGCGAGGCAGTGCGGCAAGCTCTAACACATGCGCCATCAATCTTCATGAAAGAGCGGGCACATGCCGTAGAAACGTGTGCTTCACGGTAGCAACACATATTCACATATTCACATACTCAAATACACATGTTCGAAAACACACACACACACACACACACACACACACACACACACACACACACACACACGCACACACAC
>KV908345.1:427500-440000 GCA_002005505.1 Botryococcus braunii | reverse complement strand
TGGCTGAAAAGGGCAATCCTCAGAGCTAGATCTAGAGCTATCTCAGAGCTAGATCTGAACATTTCCAGGCTGGCCGTACTCAAACAATGGGTTTTGCAAGCAAAGACTGTGTTCAGCGTAACGTGACGGCAGAAGTGAGTGGACATTGTGTTACGGCCTCTATTTCAACCACAAGCAGTGTTTCAGCAGCCCAACCACGAGGGGAGCGGTATACCTCCTGCTCACTAGTAGTGGTCACAGTACTAGTAGTGGGCATTGTCTCAGTACTGGTCACAATACTAGGACTAGTACAAGCACTAGGAGTAGCACTCCTCAAAGTAGTACTACTTTGACTAGTTGGCAGCGGCTGGACGCGCGCCTTCTTTCGGTTGGGCATGTCAGGTGCAGATACCTGAAGTGGCGGCGCACAATCAATTAAACACATGCTTTTGGAAGAGGGGATCGTTTGCGAACACTAGGTGCATGTGTGTGTTGAGATGAGAACAAGGATTGGCCAGCCTCAAATGACTCTCAAAACAGTTGCTCAATCCAACTACCCCACCTGCTTGCAGTTCCTCCAGAGAAAAGCTTGAAAACTGAATTGCTGTTGTGGCTGAACTTATTCTGCCAGACCATTTGCGAGACCATTTGAAAGCTGAATAAATCCAATTATGGCTGAAAAGGGCAATCCTCAGAGCTGAAACGGCCCGTTTGGGGAAAGCCCAAATATGTTTAAATTGGCTTCTAAAACATCGCGGAAGGTTTTGAGACGAGTGAATTAGGCCTCTGCTGTTGTTTGTAAAACAGGAGGTGTGGGACTTCTTCTCGAATATGGAGGTATACAATTGTTCCTCGGATTCAGTCGATCAGTTTGCTCCCTACTTTGTGTGCCAGAGCTCGGTAGGAAGAAGCTGCAAAACCAAAAGGGACGATTTGGGGAAGGGAAGCGACAGCGCAAAAGGGGGAACTGAGACGCTTTATGGAAATCCCAAATATGGTAGATTGAAAACCTCGTTGTAGACAGTTAGATGTTTCTGCAGTTTGCCCTCACGCTTCGTTGTGCTATTCGTGTCCCACCATTCCACAGACTGCACTCTGCAGGTATCTGGAAGCACAAAACGCCTTTAAAGGTTTTATGGACAAGCAAATTGGGCCTCTCTTGCTGTTTGAAAAACAGGTGTGGGGTTTTGGCCAAGAGGGATGCACAGGGGACGGCAAGCGAGACCTTCAAAATGGACAACTGAGACGCGTTTGGGGCATTCCTCTATATGTTAGAATGAAACCCCCTTTGTAGACAGTTAGATTGTACCTGGCCGTTGTACTTTGTTGCATTTCCGGTCGCAGCTCTACGTTTATATCCCACCAGGTCCCATTTTCCCAGCTCCTTCCGGAAGCTTGGGATCCGATCTTCCTCCACGGCGTATGTCTCGGCTGACTTCGGTTTTGTCTTCTTAGACTCCGGCCTGCAATCCCATTAGACACTGAGTGGGACACTCAACAGCGAGGCACATCACATGCATCGCTCAAGGCCAGGCTGAAACTTCCAACTTGAACTTTGGAACCCCGTTCCACACCGTTGATCACGAACAACTTGGCCACCCATCGGCACACCTGAAGGGATCCTATCCAGAACAGATTCAAGGAATTATTGAATTGAGTTCTTTCCTCTTCAGCAAGATTACTTTTCTTTCGGAAAAGGGAGCAGTTCGGAAGGTGTCCCCGGTTGCCTCCAAAAGCGAACCGTTGAAACAAAACGAAGATCAATGCTCATGCATAAAGTGTCCGATAAAGCAACAGTTGTCTTGTTTTTTATCATTGGTTTTAAGATGTCGGTTTTCACGAAAGTTCTGGCCGATCGGTTTTATGACAGTAGGAGCTAAAAGGTCAATGCTTTGCGACATGGAAGAAACATGCCATACAAAGTCCAAGTTTTGCAATTTTAAACGCAATCCTCGACAGAAACGCACATATCGTCCGAAACGCTGGGTGAAGCGTGGCTCAGGCGTCGGGGTGTTGGGGCGTCCTCCCCGTTGACAAGCGTCAAAGACATTATTTCTGATCAGAAAGAATGATATTTGTATGACTTTGTACGAAGAAAAGCTCTCCTGGGCTTCAGCAGGTAACACCAAGGTACACCACGTAGAAAGAGACCGAGCCCTAGTTGTTGTGATATATGCTGGAGTGCGGAGTCCGCACTGCGGACAGATGATCTTGCTGTCCCTGCTCCCTAGGCGCTCAGGCCGTCGACACATGGCGAACCTGCCGTGTCTCCGGAGTCCGAGATCGGAGTGGTTGGCGTTTCCAGAGACCGGGCAGCCTGCAGGTCACGTACTTCAACCTCAACGGCGAACTTCATGGCCGAGCATCGAGATGATCTAATCGCAGCCGCTACACCAACTATCACCAAGAATGTTTTGGAGGCAGTTCAACCAATAATTGACGGACAAATAGCTTCTAATCAAGCTACAGTTGAGGAAACCATGAGAGCGAGGGATGAATTACTCTTCAACAAGCTGGCAGCGCTGGAATCCTGTAGCATTTCCTAGGGTATAATGCTCTAGTATGGTCCTTGGCATTGCTCATTGACTTGCCATGTGATCTGGGTTCGCAGTACAACCTCGCTCAGGTAGTTCGCTCGGTTGCCCGACTACGCGTCTGAGGCAGTACAGTATAATTCAACCCACCCTGGGTTTAAGAGTGGGCTTGCGAATCAATCATGTAACACTCTTTCGTTGCACACCACGAACGTCTCACTGTCTCATAAAAACCTCTTCCGCTTAGTTAACGCTACAGTGGTATCGGCGACAAGGATTAGTTCCTTGTCGTTGTTCGTGGTGCGTTTCCTTTTCTCTCGCAGTTCATTATGTCGCGGCATCCGCGTTCCGGTTCGAGAGCCCGTGCTCCTAGCCCTATTGAGCAAGATCCAGCTTTAGAACTTCAGGATGATGAAGATGTAGACTTATCCGCTGTAGATCCTGCTGTTATGATAAGGCATTTACAAGACATCGGTGCTCTGCCGCAACTAGCCGTTGCTAGTGGATCTGGTGTTCCTTCGCTTGCCCCTACTCCGACGTCGACTCAAAACATCATAGATGGGTTAGAGAAAGTGATTCAGCTTGCGCTGGCTCAGCCTGCACCAGTGGTGGCGCCTCAGCCTGTGCCAACGTCCATTCCGGCACCGGCATCAGCGTCGTCCACCAGTTCAGGGAAGCCTTCTCTTAAATTCCCGGATCCGGCTGTGTTTGAGGGAGATCCAATGAAGTTGGATCCCTGGCTCATGCAAACCGAGATGTATTTGCGTGCGTACGATGTAGATCTACAGACGAGGAGGTCTGTAGAGGTGGCAGCGATGTTTTTGCGAGGAAAAGCATTGGATTGGTGGACTGGGCAGTTTAAGTTAATTGCTTCAGGGAGTCTTGCTGCTTATGGGACGTGGGAATCGTTTGTGACTGCACTTACTGCTGCTTTTAGGCCTGTAGAGCTGCATAAGAGGCATTTAGAGCAGTTGCTGAGTCTCTCACAGGGAAAGACTGACATGCGAAGCTATATTGCAACATTTAATGCATTGAGGTCAAAGGTTCCAAAGGCATTTGCAGAAGAGACTTTGTGTCACTTATTTTTGGCTGGCTGCAGGGCTGATCTTCAGAAAAGCATCTCCCTACAGTATCCCCAGACCTTGGAAGACCACTTCAAGCATGCTGTGACAATATCAGACCTTCCAGGACCGTCTAAGCCTGTGAACCCTGCTCCAAAGTTCTCCCCTGACTCCAAGTCACCAGGCCCGACAAAAACTTCTGCGCAGCCCTGCGCACATTGTGGCAAGGCAGGACACGCAGCAGAGCGTTGCTGGAAATTGCATCCAGAGCTCAGACAACCCAAGCGCAAGTCAAGTACTACTTGATTTGTGGGTCTTCTTTGGTAAAACAGCAGTGTGAGTCCTGTTTATGATGCCAGCCAACTGTTCAGAGCCCCAGTATGGTATTCCTGTTTTGTATGAGCTTGGTCATCTGCAGAATTATTTCCACAGTTGTTACCATAATTTCATGACCCATATTGTAGGTGGGCATGGTTTGTGTAGAGAGTTTCAGACATCCCCCTCTGCCAGTGACCTAGCTAGTCCTGAGAGCATGTGTAAGAGAGATGCAGCTCCTCACCTTATTGATAGTGATGCTCATGTTGTTTTGTTTGTTGATAGTAGTGATAGAGAGGATTCTGTCAGCCAGCTTGTGTCACAGTTGTTACCAGGGACCAGATTGACTGTGCTTTCTTGTTCAAGTCACTGTGGACAGGTGCTGGAAGGGACTACTTCACAGCAATCACATGAATTGCTACTTTCGGCTACTGTTTTGGCTGCATTGGGTTTATCTTCCACCACTATGTGCACACCCCATTGCAATTCCCATACAGGCTTGCCCTTGTTTAGTTGTTTGGTACAGTCTGGCTGTCTCGGTGTGAAGAAGAAGCCACTGCCTGCAACCTGTTTTGACTCTTTTGTCCAGCTAAACAGTAGACACATTGTGGATGGTCCTGATCTTTCAGCTACTTGTATTGAGTTTGAGGGAACTCTTGCTGGTAGGACTGTCAGGATTTTGTTAGACAGTGGAGCATCTGCAAATTTTATTGATGATAAACTTGTGCAGGAGCTTGCCCTTCCCACTGAATCTTTGAGTTCACATGTTACTGTAAGAGTGGCTGATGGTAGAACATCTATGGTAGGACATAGTGTGTCAACTGACCTGACTGTTGGGACATTGGGTTCTAGAGTCACCTGCCTCCCTACTGAGTTGATGTATTATGATCTTGTCTTGGGCAAACCTTGGCTCACTGCTTTTAACCCAGTTGTTAATTGGAAATTGAATGCTGTGTCCTTGACTCATGACAACAAAACACATGTATTGTTGGGGTGTCAGAGGTCAGGCATGCCAGAATATGTGATCTCATCTATGGAAGTAGAAGAGATGGTGAAGTTGGGTGAATCAATCTATGTTGTTCAATTAAATGCAGTGACTGATAGTCCAGATACTGATGCACACAATGTGCCAGAGTTGGAGGAGCTTTTGCAGGAGTTTAAGGATGTACTGTCTGGACTTCCTGAAGGCCTCCCTCCTTCTCGTGCTGGAGACCACCATATCAGATTGGAGCCGGACGCAACTCCTCCAGCCTCTCGTATATATCCACTGTCTGGAGCTCAGCTTGCTGAACTTCGTGCGCAGTTACAGGAGCTCCTGGAGCGAGGCTTCATCCGCCCATCAACCTCACCCTTTGGTGCACCCATTTTATTTGTTCCAAAAAAAGATGGTGGCTGGCGTTTGTGTATTGACTATAGAGCTTTGAATAGGATTACTGTTAGGAACCAGCATCCTTTGCCTAGAATTGATGAGATGTTTGAACAACTTCATGGTAGTTGTATCTTTTCTAAACTTGATCTGGCTTCTGGTTATCATCAGATACGTATGCATGAAGACAGTATAGAAAAGACTGCATTTAAGACCCGTTATGGCCATTATGAATTTACTGTGATGCCTTTTGGATTGACTAATGCACCTGCCACCTTTCAGGCTGTAATGAACTCTGTCTTGGCTCCCTTTCTTGACAGATTTGTACTGGTATACCTAGATGATATCCTTATCTATTCTAAATCCGTTGCAGAACATATGGAGCATTTGAGAACTGTCTTGTCAGTGCTGAGGGAACATAAATTTTACTGTAAAAGGTCTAAGTGTGAATTTGCTGCCAAGCAGGTGGAATACCTTGGGCACCTGTTGACACCGGATGGGATTAAGGTGGATCCTAGGAAGGTTGCTGCCATTCAGGATTGGCCCACTCCTTGTAATGTGTCACAGTTGAGAGGGTTCCTTGGGTTGACACAGTACTATGACACTTTTATTGACCATTTTGCAGATGTTGCTTATCCTATGACTGAGTTGCTTAAGAAGGATGTGCCTTGGACCTGGGAGGGACCCCAGAGGGAAGCCTTCATTGCATTGAAAGATCTTGTTTCTTCTCCTCCTTGTTTGTTGATGCCTGATTTAGACAAACCTTTTGTTGTACATGTAGATGCCTCAGGCTTTGCTGTGGGTGCTGTTTTGCAGCAGGATCAAGGCCAGGGACTGCAGCCCGTCGCCTTCGAGTCCAGGAAACTCCAGCCCCCTGAGAGGAAGTTGGCCCCGTATGACCGAGAATTATTGGCTCTTGTTCATGCTTTGCTTAAATGGAAACATTTATTGCTGGGTGCTAAGTTTACTGTACACACTGATCAGCAGGCTTTAAAGTACTTACTGACTGCTCCTGTTAGGACTAGTAGGCAGGAACGTTGGCTCACTGAGATTATGAGGTTTATGCCTGATATAAAGTATGTTAAAGGCACTGATAATGTGGTTGCAGATGCCTTGTCTAGGCGTGTTGACCTTGCAGTGATGCATGTCTCCTCTGTTGCTGTCTCTTCTCTCTTACAAGAGATTGCCTTGCTTTGTGTTTCTGATCCCACAGTTGCTAAACTTGTGGATGAAGGTGTTTTGGTATTGAGGGACTCTGTACCTTATTCTGTGCAATCAGGGAAGGTCTATGTACCTGATGCATTGAGAGAGAAGGTGCTGAGAGAGTGCCATACCACGCCCTTTTCTGGCCATCTTGGTATTAACAAGATGTATGAGCTAGTGTGCAGGGAGTTTTGGTGGCCACGTCTCAGCTCATCAGTCAGGGACTTTTGCAGGTCTTGTGACACCTGCCAGCGCACTAAAGGAACTGGAGCCGTACCTTATGGTTTGCTTCAGCCACTGCCCATTCCAGATGGACCTTGGCAGAGCGTTTCCCTTGATTTAGTGACTGATTTACCTGTCTGTTGTGGGTTTGATTCTATTGTGGTATTTGTGGATAGGTTTTCTAAGTTGTGTGTCTTGGCTGCATGCACTAAAACCATCAATGCACCTCAACTTGCACAACTGTTTATAGACAGGGTCTTTGTGAGATTTGGAATGCCTACCTCCATTGTGAGTGATAGAGATCCGAGGTTCACTAGCCATTTTTGGAAGGCCTTTGTTAAATTATTGGGTACTGAGATTGCTATGTCTACTGCTTACCACCCTCAGATAGACGGGCAGACAGAGAGAATGAATCGGACCATGGAAGACATGTTAAGAGGGTTTGTGGGGCCGAGACAGGATGACTGGTGCAAGTATTTAAGTATGGTGGAGTTTGCTTACAATAACTCTCTCCAGGCTTCCACACTGCAGACACCCTTCTTCCTGAATCACGGGCGCCATCCCCTTACTCCCTTGTCTTCTGCTGTTCCTTCACGTTCTGCAAATCCTGCTGTGTCTGAGTGGGTTGAGGGGCTGCAGACTGCCTTGAAAAGTGCCAAGTCTAATCTTGCCTCTGCACAGCAACGGCAGAAGTCTTATGCAGATAGAAAGAGACGAGACCACCCTTTTAAGGTGGGGGACCAGGTGTTGTTGGCTGCAAGGAAGAACCAGCTTTCACCTGGGCTCTCGTCAAAGTTATCAGCTAAGTATTTTGGGCCCTTTACTATTGCTGCAGCAGTTGGTACTCGTGCTTTTAGACTTATTTTGCCTGAGACTGTGAACATTCATCCTGTGTTTCATGTTTCCCAGCTGAAGCCTTATGTGTCTTCATCTGTACCAGTTACTGTTACTTCACCACCTCCTTTGTATGCAGACAAGCGTGGCGGCGTTTATGAAGTTGAGGCCATCATTGCTAAAAAGAGAGTTGGAAAATCTTGGCGGTATTTGGTCAAATGGATGGGCTATGATGAGACTGAGAGCACTTGGGAGCCCCTTGCCCATGTTCGCCACTTGGCAGACGACGTGGCAGCTGCCCCAGTCCTTTCTTAAGTCCCACTTGCGGGCATCCCTTGTTGAGCCACTTGCGGCCGTGAGACTTTTCCAGCCATTTGCGGCTGATGACCCTTGGACTTCGCCAGCCAGCTTGGATCTGGGAGGGAGGGAGGTTGGAAGGGTCTGGGAGGGGGATTCGTGAATTGGGACTTGCATGCATGTCTCTTATTTATATGCTTTGCATGGGTTATGTTTCCTTGACCCACGGCTCCATTTTGTGATGCACTTGCTGTGGCAGTGTAGCTGCAAATTGTAGTTCCGTGCATGAGTAACTTGCTTTGGTATCTTACCCATGAGATACACTATGTGGTAGTTAGTTGTGTATAGCTTGCTGCTCTAGACGATATGCCTTATGCCTTTAGTTGGAAAGCCACCTCAAGCGAAGGTTACACTGCAATGCAGGGTAACTGGACCTAAGGTTTGGACAAGTGCTAGTCTAATGACTCACCCTAATTGTTTCATCACTGGTGTGAGTGCTGTCTAGAGAGTTCGTCCCCTAAGTTAGAGGATCCGCCTTGCAGACGATAGTCCTTAGAATGTTAAGGTATTCGAGCATTGAGCAGATGAGTCCCTCGTCTGTGTCGTGCTAAATTGCTTTGTGGACTTCATCCTGTGACTTGCGTTGTTTCGTAACTATAGGAGGTGTGATTGTCTATAGTTACAGTAAGCAGGGTTCGTGATGCCCCTGTCTTACGTTTGTGGCCCCATTGCCATAAACAACTTCTCATAGCTTATGCCAAGGGGGAGGGCATGTAGCATTTCCTAGGGTATAATGCTCTAGTATGGTCCTTGGCATTGCTCATTGACTTGCCATGTGATCTGGGTTCGCAGTACAACCTCGCTCAGGTAGTTCGCTCGGTTGCCCGACTACGCGTCTGAGGCAGTACAGTATAATTCAACCCACCCTGGGTTTAAGAGTGGGCTTGCGAATCAATCATGTAACACTCTTTCGTTGCACACCACGAACGTCTCACTGTCTCATAAAAACCTCTTCCGCTTAGTTAACGCTACAAATCCCAAAATGATGCTCTGGAGAAAACCATCAAGTCTCCAAACGCCCTCCTTTTTGGAGTGCAGGAGAGCATCGGGGAGGCGCAATTAACTGAAGTTAAGCAC
Organism: Botryococcus braunii; assembly: GCA_002005505.1. Taxonomy (NCBI): domain Eukaryota; kingdom Viridiplantae; phylum Chlorophyta; class Trebouxiophyceae; genus Botryococcus; species Botryococcus braunii. Next base: position 431,052 of record KV908345.1, on the reverse strand, counting down.
CTGTTTGGAGCTGTACGCATTGAGGAGACTCGGAGGTTGGGGAAGTTTGACCCGAAGGCGAAGCGTCCAAGACCGGTTCTAATACGTTTTGTCAGTATTGCAGATAAGCATGCCGCATTCAAGAAGTCGAAAGTATTGCGGCAGAACTTCAAGATCACCATGGACGACGACTTGACCACGAAACAACGAGCGGGGAGGGCAGCATTGCTGCCCAATGCATTGGCACTCGGAAATGAAGGATGGACAACGTTTTGGAGAGGGGACATTCTTTTCAAAGTCAAAGGACAGGGGCCACCCATCAAGGTGATCCCTGGGCAACAAGCAAGCACGTCTTCGTCTGCCCCCATGAACATCGCCTAGGAAAATGTTGGCCAAGTCAATTTGTCCATAATATCATGGAACATCAACGGTTTGTCAGACTCCAAGATTTTGTTACATTCATTAGATAGGTTTTTTCAACAATTTGATATAATTTTATTGCAAGAAACAAGATGCACTCATGTGGACCCTAATCTATTGCCAGGGTTTTAAAATCTATACCACGCCTTTAGAGTTATCATCTAATGAAAGGGGTTACGGACTTATTATTGCTATTAAAGAAACTACATTGGTTAGGGCCTAGTTTTGCTCACATACATCGTCGTCGCTATGGGTGCGTTTACGGTTTCGGGGGGATATACATCCTTGTATTCATATTGGCAATATATACATACAGCCAATAGGATCTCCATTGTTAAGCACGAATGACCTTGATTGGAGGTTTGGGAAGCTGTCTGGAAAGATTAATGAATTAGAGGGGGATGTTAGTCATATTTTCATGGGAGGGGACTTTAATGGCCATGTGGAATATGCCTCATCATCTACAGCACCGGGGCAAGGGACACATGTGGGCCAAATTCGTGGGGGGAAGCTTATGGTGAAGCTGGCGGCAGAGACAAACTTGTCAATCTGCACTGGGAAGATGGTGGGGGACTTAGATATGCCAGCAACCTTTAAGGCCACACAACGGTCATCCCCGACGAGGCCGGACCACGTTTTAGTTTCCAATACACTTTTACCATGCATTCAATCAATGGAAGTGCAATCAGAGGTGAGGGGATCAGACCACTCCCCAATTATTACACACTTGTCTCTAGCTATGTCCGGTCCCTCTCATGTACAACAAGATGGGCTGTCTGAGAGAGTTATTCGGGCCATTGATTGGCAAAGGGCGTTAAGAATTCCTTATGTTGAAAATTTAGAACGAGTTCACACAAGATTGAATGAATGCATTCACATGGCTAATGAAGGTAATTTGACACAAGCATTAGATGGTCTTTCAGAAGTGGTGGTGAACGCTGCTATTGAGGCAGGGATGCCATTACGTATTCGGCATAAGGGACAAGGTAGATTTCGAAAGCCTTTCTTTAATGAAGAATGTCAACGATTAACAAGGGAATGGAGGAAAGCAGGTCGGCAAATTGGGTATCAATTTCAAGAGGTGCGGCTACTGGAACGCAAATATCACTCATATGTGCGTTCTCAAAAACGTGCATGGTTACTGACCCAGTTGCAAGAAAGGTTAAATATGTTTCATGTAAACCCCCGTCGGTTTTGGCAGTTGTTCAGGGGGGCACCTGTAGGGCTACCAGTCCCATTACTGTCACATGGTGCATGGGACACATTTATGAAGAATCTAGTAGGAGTTGGACCATCGCGCAATATCATAGACCATACCACATTATCACCGATAGCATACCCACCGAGTGCACTGGTAAATGATAGAGGAGAAATCTCCAACCAGCCATTTACAATTGTGGAGGTAGAACAAGGCTTGATGAAATTGAAAAATGGGAGAAGTTATGGGTTCGAAGGATACCCTGCTGAGCTGCTTCAAAAAGCTCAAAGGCCCTTGGAGCCAGACGGCACAATGAATCCACATGTTTTGGCACCTACGTCATTAGCTGTGTTGAATGGTATGTTCATCTCTGGTAGCATTCCTAGGGGGCACAACGTGTTAAAAGTAACTCCTGTTTTGAAGGATAGTGGAAAGAGTGTTTTAGATCCGACAAACTATCGTCCCATAGCTGTACCGGAACCGGTTCTCCAACATTTTATTGATAGGGCAACTCCAGAAAGTCCACTAATATTGTGTAAGTTAGACATTTCTAAAGCATATGATAGGGTCCCTCGAGAGCTTTTATGGGAGTCGTTGCGTCGTGTGGGGGTTAATTGTAGAATCTTAGAGGCCATCAAATCACTCTATGAGGATGCGGACATTACACTATCGGTAGGGGGTACTTATGGGGAATTGAATAAACCTCGAGCAGGCATCACACAGGGATCACCACTAAGTCCCACTTTATTCGGGGTATTTTCAGATGGTCTGATACGATATATTGAGGCAAGGTGTCCAAACATGGGTCCAAAAACTCGAGATGGACGTCACGTACCCATTCTAGGGTACGCAGATGATTTCAAGTTACTGGCCACCACTTGGATGGCAATGCAGTGTCTATTACAGGCTGTGGCAGAATGGTGTGCCTTGACCCTCATGGAAATACAAGATAGTAAGTGCCTCGCAATGGTATTTCCTGAGGGTGCCATAGACCTTGCAAGTCAACCATGCACATATAAGGGGGCACCGTTAAAAGTGGTTACACAGTGTCGCCACCTGAGGATCATTATTTCTTCAGTGGCAGGTGTGGGTGAAACATTTGGTCATCTACGAGGGAAGATGTGGGGGGCGTGGTCCTCAATACAACAGCGATATGGTAACCTTGATTGTTCGGTCTCAATTGGGATCCTTATTCGGCACTTTTTAACATGTGTTGTCCCCACCGCGTCGTACGCATGTGAAATTTGGGGTGTGCACACTTTCCCCAAGCCCTTGTGTGGGACTTCGGTGAAAAACTTGGAAAATGACTTTATCAGTATGCTGCGCATGATCATTGGGGTCCGGCGCACGGTGAGAACAGATGTCCTTCTTTGTGAGCTAGGCATCCGCCCAATGCGACATCAATGGTTGAAGCGCATGGCAACGTTTTGGAATTCTCTTTGTGACCTCCCAGAGGATCACATGTATGCGAGTATTCTTAGGGACTCATGCTACTATGGAGTCACAACACGTAGTTCAACTTGGGCAGGGTCGTTCATGCGTGCCTTGATAAAACTTGGGTACCCCTATCCGGTGGACTGTCATAGTCCTCATGAGGTGGACATGGATACTTTCAGGGCAATACTCACTAATGCCCAGCGGCTCTCGGATGAGGGATTGCACATCTCTCCTAGACTAGCACCTAAGGACCCCCAATTATGCACTTATCTTCGATGGTTTGCCCGAACAAGGCCGATTCAACGTGAAATACTGTTTTATGTGCCAGTTAGTGTTAAGCGCGTTAGGCAATTTTTTAAGTTTCGTCTTGGAGTCCATGACTTACCTATAGATGTAGGAAGACGCACCCATATCCCCCGTTCACAACGTTTATGTGACATGTGTGGCATAGCGGTGGGGGATGAGCATCATTTTGTGTTTCATTGCCCTGCACTTGCTCAGGTTCGTGACCGCTATCC
>KV908345.1:407500-422500 GCA_002005505.1 Botryococcus braunii | reverse complement strand
TCACCATGCACAGACCATGACTAGGAGCAGGTTCACCCACACTATCAACACCAACAAGGCCACCAACAACAACGACAACGGCGACGGCGATGCAAGTTTTTGTTTGTGCTATTTCTAATGAGCTGAAGCTCTGCAACGTCGAAGCCCGCGTCATTGCACTGTCTGGCACAGCAGAAAAGCAAACAGCCAAAAATTCACAACCACTGTCCTGTTGGATTGCCCTGCTTGCTCCAACCCAATTCTGCACCAGCTGCTGCAGCAAGTCTGAGGAGCGGTACCTCTTGCGGTACAAGAAAAACGAGTTGTTGGAACGTGTCGGTCCGGGAGGGGCCAGCGGTGCTGCCCGTCCGGGCCCTCTCAGACAGAGACTGATGAGGTTGAAAGGCCAGTCAGTGAGGCCCTGTAGCCCTGCACCAAAAGCAGCCAGTCAAACACTCTGGACCATCAGCCTGTTTGCCTGAGTTGCCCCCACTTGACTGCTGCATCAGCTGCTGCAGCAAATGTGGCTGCAAGTCTGACAAATGGCGAGCTCTGCTGCATTTTGCTGACAATTCCAGGCACACATCATCTTTTCACACAGTCTCTCTCTCTCTCGCAAGCACGCACACACACACACACACACACACACACACACACACACACACATGCACACGCACACGCACACACGCACACGCACACACACACGCACGCGCACGCGCACGCCCACGCATACGCACGCGCGCGCACATGACATCACAGGCCCTTAGGAGTCCAAAACAAAGTTCTTAGTGGGCAGGGAAATAAACGAAGAAGAACTTTAGCGAAGAGACCAACACAGGGGACAGAATAGAAGGAGCCAGAGGCATAGAGGCACGCAACATGCAAACCAGCCATGCGCAAGCTTGCAAGAGGAAGGGGCAGTGCAGAGCAGCGCGGACACAGCTGGGTGCAGAGAATCAATCAGAGAGTGTAGGGTGCGAGTGTGACTGGGCAAGCGCACCGTATTGGTTACAGGAGGCCTAATTATCCAAGGGAGTCTCGCGCATTCGCGATTGAGCTGTGTCTTGAATGTCTTTTGGGAGCCCCTGCTACAAAGGAAAGATCAGGCACATGCTTTGGCTGGTGCAGCCTCACCAGCACATGCTGGTTTCTCCTCATCCCCTTAACGCTTACTTTCCTAGTTTGTACCCCTTACTCTACATCTTCCCTCTCCTCATCCCCTCAACCCACATTTTTCCTGTCCGTATCCCTTCAATGCAATAACTTCCCTCTACTCAACCTGACCATTGACTTCAACCTATGGCAAACCTTCCTCTGGGTAGGCTTCACTCTTTATCTTAAACATTCCTCTGGATAGGCCTCACTCGTTATATTAAACCTTCCTCTGGAAACTGCAAGTGGAGGGCCGGATCCTCTGCGCACAAAACCAGAGGGTCTGAACATTTCCTGGCTGGCCGAACCCAAACGATGGTTTGCAAGCAAAAAACTGTGTTCAATGTAATGTGACGGGAGATGTGAGGAGACATTTGATACGGCCTCTATTTGAACCACAAGCAGGGTTCTAGCATTCCAAGCACGAGGGGGGGGGGGGCATACATGTTGCTCAACAGGCAGCTGCGGTACGCACAGGCGGCCGCGCACAGGAATGCTCGAGACGCGGATTTCCTGGGGAGCAGGCGACCAAGTAATTAACCACATGCTTTTAAACTAGAGTCTCGTTTGCAAACACTAGGAGCATGTTGTATTGAGAGATCAAACTTGGGCAGCCTGTATGACTCTCGAAGCAGTTGCTCAATGCACTTACCCCACCTCCTTGCGGTTTCTTTAAGAGAAAAGGGCGAAGATTTGTGTTTTTCTGTTGTGTCTGAACTTTCTGTTAACATATGTTGTGTGCTAGACCATTGGGATTCGGAATATCCATTTTATGGCTTGCAAGGGCAATCCCCAAAGCCGAGACAGCCCATTTGGTGGAAACTTAAAACACCATGGAAGGTTTTATGGACAAGCAAATTGGGCCTCTCTTGTTGTTTGAAAAACAGGTGTGGGGTATTGGCCAAGAGGGATGCACAGGGGACGGCAAGCGAGACGTTCAAAATGGACAACTGAGACGCATTTGGGGCATAACTCTATATATGTTTGAATGAAACCCCCGTTTGTAGACAGTTAGATTGTACTTGGCCGTTGTCCTCTGTTGCAATTGCGGTCGCAGTTCTACTTTTATATCTCACCTTTTCGGCGTGCACGTGTGACCCGGCTGATTTCGGTTTTGTCTTCTTAGGCTCCGGCCTGCAATCCCATTATATACTCAGTGGGACACTCAAAAGCGAGCCCACATCACATGCATCGCTCAAGGCCAGGCTGAAACTTCCGACTTGAACTTTGGAACCCCGTTCCACACCGTTGATCACGAACCACTTGAGTTGGCCACACATCGGCACACCTGAAGGGATCCTACCCAGAACAGTTTGATAGGATCCTACCCAGAACAGTTTGATGTACTTCTATGAGTTGAGTTCTTTCATCTTCAGCAAAATTACTTTTCTTTCGGAAAAGGGAGCGTTTCGGAAGGAGTCCCCGGTTGCCTCCAAAAGCGAACCGTTGAAACAAAACGAAGATCAATGCTCATGCATAAAGTGTCAGAAAAAGCAACAGTTATCTTGTTTTAATCATTGGTTTTAAGATGTCGGCTTTCACGAAATGTTTGGCGGATCGGGTTATGACAGTTAAGCCAAAAGGTCCAAGCTTTGCGCCCTGGAAGAATCATGCCATACAAAGTCCAAACTTTTGCAGTTTGTAATACAATCCTCTACAGAAACGCACATATCGTCCGAAACGCTGGGTGAAGCGGGGCTCAGGCTTCGGGGTGGCGGGGCGTCCTCCCCGTTGTCGATGGTCAAAGATATTATTTCTGATCAGAAAGAATGATATTTGTTTGACTTAGTACGAAGAAAAGCTCTCCTGAGCTTCAGCAGGTAACACCAAGGTACACCACGTAGAAAGAGACCGAGGCTTAGTTGTTGTGATATATGCGGGAGTGTGGATAGATGACATAGCTGTCGTGGCGGGGCTGCCTCGGCGCTCAGGTCGTCGACACATGGCGAACGTGCCATGTTCCGGAGTCCGAGATCGGAGTGGTTGGTGTTGCCACAACCCGGGCAGCCTGCAGGTCACAGACCCGGTTTCTGGCAACCTCAACCACACCGTCTGGCAGTGTTTATTTTCTGAATTTCCTTGGCGGCCACTGGCCGTAAAATGCCATCTTTTCCTCACACATTGCGGCCATTGCTGGCCTTGACCTGTGGACAACTACCGTGTTCTGCGGCCACACTGGCCTTGAAACACAAAATATCACTTCGTCGTTGCGGCCACGCTGGCATTCACACCATGGGTTTTGCCTGTCAAAGGCAACCGCAACCGCGCACTAACAAACACGTGCTCTCTAAGCACAATGCAAATACCACCGATTCTGACTCACTTTCGTGTTTTGTTTAAGGTTTGACACCAAACTGACCTTTAGTCTTCTACACAATAGTGTCGCGTTTTGCTCCATTCACTCATCCATCGTTGGTACGGGAAGCTGTCAATGGTATAGGGGCAGCGCTTGAGCCGGGATAGATTATTGAGCAAAGGGGGCCCCATCCCTTTCTCTGAGCAGTTTTCAAAAGATTCATCAGGCTAAATTGTCTTTCATTCTCGACTGAGGTTACTGGCATGCAAAACATGATTTGTGCTAGCAAGCCATAGCTATCCATGTGCTTTAGGATAGGAGGATTTGAGATAACTGTGGAGTCCCAGAGCCACGTACGTCAGCGCTTGAGCCGTGAAGCAGAATGACAACATCAGTACAAACAGTACAACTAAAAACCATGAGGGTCCAGTTCATTCCACAATTGACCATCAAAAGACCCTTGCAACGCAGAGGATACAACACAACTCGGAGCGCATGCGAGCGCGTGGGCGTGGGCGTGGACGTGGGCACACACACACGCACACACACACACACACACACACACACACACACACACACACACACACACACACACACACACACACACACACACACACACACACACACCTAAAGAACAGAAAAGGGGAAGGACTTACTTCTGAGATATTTATGGCCTCAAAATTTAGCCAAGTCGTCCAACTCGTCTTCCTGTAATCATCAGTTCCCACCAAAGTCATCAACCATAACCAAAACCAAGTTCCATCAAAATCAAAAGATTGCTGCATACATAGGGAATCAAGAATAACTAACTCCTGAAGCAGATGAAGCATTTTTACCTGGAGATCCATGAGCTCGGGATCAACAAGGGACGCCTTGCAAAGAGCGTTGACATCAACCTGCAGCAAATTGTACCAGGCTGTCAAGGGTGAATATTTTTCAAATAACAAAACTATACGTAAAAAAGAAAGACATACATTGTCCCTGCTCATTTAAATTACATCTGTTTGACTGTGACAATCAAGGCAAACATTTGAAGTTTAGCAGCAGCGACAACACAAAGGATTACTATCTGCAAAGAAGCAACGATGCAAGCAGAGCAGGAAATCACGAGGGCAGCAAACTCACGAACAGCATATGTACCTGCTGGCGACATGCAACATCTGCCGTAAAGGTTGCTGATGTCCACTGCCAGATTCTTGCAGCAAGAGCAGAAACACTTCAAGGAGGAGCTCTGCACGCCTGGATTTCAAGGTCGAATGCAAAAAACAAGCAGCAACAGCGACAGCACATAGGATTAACTATCTGCAAGCAAAGATGCCGCGATGGGAGCAAGGCAGGAAATCGTGAGGGCACCGAAAGCCAAGCACAGCGTGTACCTGCTGCCCGGGACATGAGACATCTGCTGAAAAGGTTACTGATATCCCAATGCAATACTCCTGCAGCAAGACGAGGAACACTTCAAGGAGGAGCTCTGCACGCCTATATTTCAAGGTTGAATGCAAAAAACAAGCAGCAGCAGTGACAGCACAAAGGATTAAGTATCTCAAAGATGCAGCGATGCGAGCAAGGCTGGAAATCGTGAGGGCTCCAAAAGTCAAGCACGGCGTGTACCTGCTGCCCAGGGACATGAGACATCTGCTGAAAAGGCTACTTATGTCCACTGCCAGCCTCCTGCAGCAAAAGCAGAAACACTTTAAGGAGAAGATCTGCACGCATGGCAGTCAAGAGCGAATGCAAAAAACAAGTAGCAGCAGCGACAGCACAAAGGATTACTTTCTGAAAGAACAGAAGCAGCGATGCAAGAAAAGCAGGAAATCATGAAGGCTCCAACAGTCAAGAACAGCGTGTACCTGCTGGATGGGGACGTGCGACATCTGCTGACAAGTTTGCTGATATCCACTGCAAGACTCCTGCAGCAAGAGCAGAAACACTTCAAGGAGGAGCTCTACACGCCTGGATCTCAAGGTCGAATGCAAGAAACAAGCAGCAGCAGCGACAGCATAAAGGATTACTTTCTGCAAGCAAAGAAGCAGCGATGCAAGCAAAGCAGGAAATCATGAGGGCTGCAAAGTCACGAACAGCATATGTACCTGCTGGCCGGCGACTTGCGACATCTGCTTATAATTTTGCTGATATCCACTGCAAGCCTCCTGCAGCAAGAGCAGAAACACTTCAAGGACGAGCTCTCCACGCCTGGATGTTAAGGTCGAATGCAAAAAGCAAGCAGCAGCAGCGACAGCAGAAAAGATTAAGTAACTGCAAGCAAAGAAGCAGAGATGCGAGCAATGCAGGAAATCGTGACGGCACCGAAAGTCAAAAACAGCGTGTACCTGCTGGCCGGCGACGTGCGACATCTGCTGACAAGTTTGCTGATATCCCCTGCAAGACTCCTGCAGCAAGAGCAGAAACATTTCCAGCCTGTAATCTACGTGTTGAAGGAGAGTGACAGGCTAGGGGACGCAGTAAAGTTACCTGCCACGAATCGGGGCAGGCAGATCCGAACGGGATACAGGTTGCCGGCTCCTGCCACTCCATCCCTTTTCTCCTTGTTCCGAAAACGATTCACTTTCAAATGCGCGTTTACAAAGAGCATCTTCCAGGAAAGTTTGGCACAGAGGAACGGCCAAACAGTGGCCTAAATCTTTTGGACCACCGCTATATGGGGATCTGGGGTGGTACTCGCGAAATAATTCCACCGCTTCTCGGTACCAGGGGATTTTTCGAAAACCCTCGGCTTCGCCTCGGGTTTTCGAAAAATCCCCTGGTACCTCGAAGCGGTGGAATTATTTCGCTTGTACCACCCCGATCCCCATATAGCGGTGGTCTAACTAATACTTACAACCGGTCTGGTTGAATTGGACACATCCGGATCTACCTATCATTGACAAACGTCCGGCGGATAACCTACTGTCAAGGGCCCAAGTCAGGCCGACAGAAGGCCCGTTTGCCGTACGGATTGCGGCCATGGGTGGCCGTGAGCCGAGGCGATCTAGTCGATCTCGCGGCCAAAATGGCCGTTGAGGGCAGGGTTTTTTTTTTAGTTTTTGCCTTGCGGCCCAGTGGCCGATGAAGGGGGTCTTGCACGTTTGACCTGCGGCAAATCATGGCCGGCCACCTCCCATTGCTTACAAAATGTGCGGCCACTCAGGCCGACGGACCGCCATGCCACACACTTAAGCTACGGCCACAACTCTTGTATGTTCCCTGACTTCAAATTGGACTGTCCAAGCGGTCTGCTGCTCAAAATCCGTGTTGGAGATCCTTGCCCTATTGACCAACTGATAATACTCTCAAAACTGTTAAATGAAGAGCTATCCATCAACATGGATGTCCATGGATACGCACCTACACGTCGTACATGTCTCGCTCAGTACTCATCCAAGCTTTGTGCATCTTGTCATACGGAAACGTCTGAGGTGTGTAATGGCTGCGTTGAATGCGGCAAAGATTTTGGAGGAGTTCTTGCTCCATTCTATTTCGAAGTGCACTCTTTAGCAGGTTCATTAGGCTGAAAGTTCTCTCGTTCTCCACGCTGGTTGACGGCAAGCTCATCATGATTCTTGCCAGCAGCGCAAAGTTTGGCATGTGAATATGGGCAGCGCTAACAAATGTCCTCTCCCAGAAAGCTTCGGTTGTTTGTTCAACTGAGAAAGCGCAGCGAGCCGCCGACTTCATCCTGCACAAATACTTATTTAGCATAAGTAGGTTGTTCCAGCCAAGTGGCTTCTTAATGAAATTATATGCAATGTGAATGAGGCAAAGCTCTCATACGTTTACGCATAGCCGGCTTTCCAATCCACACATGCATGTATGTAAACACGATCTCCTTAGAGGAAAATAATACAGAAAAATGTTATTGCCAACATGATGAGCGATTTGTACATGCTCATGCAATAGAAGATTGGAAAGGCAAAAACCACCGGCGATACCTGCCAGTGAAGAAGGCAAATTCTTGGTCCAAGCCAGAAGAAGAAACCTAAGGTGCAACCTCCTCTCCACTTGCTAGGTACGCTGGCCTTCCGTAATGCATCTTCAGAACTTCGACCTTTTCCTTCACTTGAGTCATGAGTTCATCTTGATCGTCGTCCTTGTGATCAATCCAAAAGGGTAGTTGCAATACCCTAAAGGCATCCGTTACATTATCGTGCTTTATAAGAAAACGCATCTTGTCCAACGCTAGGTTGGCCGCAAGAGTCACTTGTGCTTTGACTTCTTCTACTACTCCTGCAATGCAACATGCTAACAACTTTAGAGGTGCCATTGGAATGCTTGTATCCCATTTGCTTTTAAAGCCATTACAAAGGTGTCATATTTATGACACCGGTGGTACCAGAAGACTGGCATTGGCAAACATAACGCAGCATACAAGTATACTGGACTCACCCAAGAAGCCTTGTTCATCCACAGGCTCCTCAGTCACTGAAGTAAGCTTAGCACGTCCTCGCATGGAAGTTAACGTTATATGCAGCTAAAGTTCATGATCAATGTGTACGCCCGCAGCATACTTCAATGTGCCGTCATTGTTCCAAAACAAAGGAGATTTTCCATTAGTTTGTTGACTCTCTAACATGTTTTCCTGGACATTTGTGAATGATATCCACAAGGTGCTCGCAAATCCGCCGCCGTTGGTGATGTACTCTCTCTGGATCATATGCTGAGTTTCCTGGCCTCCTGCAGGCAGTCCAAAGGTTGTTGTTTGTTTCAACGTCATCTCAATACGTGCTTATTCAATGTTATTCACGTTGGAGCTCCTAGCCTCCCCTGCTGAAACAATAAATAAGGGCTCTAGATGAGGTTAAGTATGTCTAGCCGCAGTGCGGACTCCGCAAGTGCTGGCAATTTTGAATCGGCAACAGAAACCCGCCTATTGCAGTGGGCGAGTCGCCCAGGTCGACGTACTGTATTGCAAGATTCGTAACAAATGAATCATGTGACATGATGTAATCCACATCGGATTCAGACTTGTGGTGTCCATGGGTACCAAAGTGGAGGAGTCGCGCAACGAATGAGTGAGCAGTCGAACTCCGACTCGAAGACCTCGACTCGAGGACCCTGATCGTCGATCTAGCCGAAGGCAATTTTGGTTCGAATGGCCGGACAAGAGCGAAAACCCCTAAGGCCGTGCGGCCATCTGGCCGACGCAGGGCGCGAACATGAAAACCACTTGCGGCCATCGAAGGCCGATGAAAACCCTCGATCAAGAACGTTTGCGGTCAAAATTGCCGGCCGGGTACGTCCAACTGCCGTGCTTTGCGGCCAATTCCGCCAAAATTTGCCACCCTGCGGCCAAGTTGGCTGCCAACGGCCAAAAAATAAAACCCTGGTTGAGGGGGGTGTCAAACTGGTGCCAGTGCGGCCATTTTTGCCCCGGCCTCGCCGGGCTATATATGTTGACCCCCAATCGCTGAGAGCGCAGCAGTACAATCGCTGAGAGCGCAGGTAGCCCGGCCTCGCCGGGCTATATAGGTTGACCTCTAATCGCTGAGACCGCAGCAGTACAATCGGTTCTTCGGGGAGATCAGGCATAGACTGGGAGTACGGTTCCCCCACATACCAAGGGCAGACCGCCCCCAAGTGGTTACAGCGGATGTGACACGTTTGTACACTCATATCCCCCACCAAGATCTTATCCAAACCATCCATTGGATAATTGATACCGTCTTTGATCACCAAAATCAACCGCTTTTGCGCGGCCCCCGACACCGGGTCGCACGGCAACACTTACTTACCACCCCTGATTCTCACGAGTGGCTCCCGGCCGATCAGGCTCCCGCGCGGACGGCATATTATTGCCCACGCCGCAAAACGCAAGTGTATGTATTCACTCGGGACACCCTCAAGGCAATGATCACCGAGGTTCTCTCGCACTGTTTATTCCAGGTAGGGGATGCGGTCTATGTACAACAAGTGGGGGCCCCCACCCGGGTTCCAATGGGGGATCATGTTCCCCGGGACCAAGTCAATTTATATGCTTTCTTTTACGAGCTCAACTTCTTGACACGGGCCACTACCATGTACAGTGGAATGGGGGTACACCCTCCACGGGTCGACGAAGCTACATTGTTACTGGCTTTTTTACGTTTCTTTCGTCGGTTCTTAGATGATATAATCCTTATCACCATTTCTTCGGACAAACAATTGATCTCCAGCCTTTTCAGTACGGGGGATTTGGTACAAGCGGTCCCAGGGATATTCCCCTTGTGCTTGGCTATTCAAGACACCTCATTACCAGACCAAAGTAATGGCCACTTCATGGATTTGGATATCCGGTGGCATTACCCCACCAGGAACTTTATTACGGGGGTCTTTGATAAGCGCAACAGTCCTGAATACAGTCCCATACCCCATATACACACGGTCCCCAGTGCACATTCGTGCCTGGCTGAACAATGTAAGTTAGGCGTCATCTTTTCCCAGCTGTGGCGGTTTAGAAACATTTGCACTACGGCCGACGGCTGGCTTACGGCGACCGTGGACTTCTACCATCGGTTTAGACAGGCAGGATACCCGGCTAACGTTATCTTACGACGACTTTATAAGGCGCTCTATAGGATCGCCCCCTTTCTAGGGCAGAAACCACAAGTACTGCGAAGAACGTTCGAAGCCCGCTTTGGTGGTGCATTTGCACCTTGAACCCCCTATGTAACTCCCTCCCGGCGTGTGCGTCTTTCTCATATGATCCGATCAGCTTTCACTATTTTAAACGTGTACTCACTCATATTCGAGTGTAAGCATCCCCCTGTTAGGTTATAAAACCTTCACTTCTACACCACGTCCTTGTTTCCGTGTACATCCACAGGTTGCTGGGGATGCTGTGGATCTATCCGGCTGACGGGGTCGCCCGCCACCAACCAGGAACTAACTGTATGCACATTGGTCTGTCTGTGATTTTCTTCAAGGGCTTGGTTATGCTGGGTGGAGGCCAAGGCCCTTCGTGTAGGTATGGGGGCCATGGGGAGTATTGGTGGTGCTTACGTAATCTCGTCTCCGCGTGTGCCGGGTCATGCACACTTAAAACTTTTTCTAAGTACAATCGCTGAGAGCGCAGGGAATCCGCGCGCTGATAGCGCAGCAGTGAAATCGCTGAGAGCTCTGGAAATTCGAGCGCTGAGAGCTCAGCAATACAACAATTTCGCAGGGGAGTCATCCAGGACTGCGCTCTGCACTCTCATGTACATCCAGAACACCATTCTAAAACACTGCTTGGAACAAATCTATAATACACTGCTTTCAACACTACAAAATACCTTTCGTAATAGGACGATTAACCTCAAATCACCTTGAATAATCTTTCGGAACATTGTTCTTACTTAATGTGTTGCGACTCGTTACACCCATGGAATCTCCGACGGTTTGCGTCTAAATATTACCGAGAAGTTGAGCATCCCGGGCCCGGCAACACCAATGACGAACAGCAGCACAATCAGCTATATTATGCTGTAAAATCGCTGCGAGATTTCGCACTTCAAGTGGAAAGCATATGATTGAACGAAGCCAGTTTCCGGGTTCAAGGCCTCTTAATGGATCGTGAGGTAATCGATTACCTCACGATATCGACCTTGGACGAACTATCTTTGCCCATGGGCAAGCATACGATTCTCTTAATAGACTACACAGCCTTTAAGGGGTGTTAATCTATTAATACGTATTTTAATTAAAGAGTGAAGCCTATTCTTACCGCATGCCATAAATCCATCATTCAGGGACGCGGAATCTAGGGGCCAAATATTCAAGGTGATAATGAGAGGGAGAGGGAGGGAGGGAGGGAGGGGGGGGGAGAGAGAGAGAGAGAGAGAGAGAGAGAGAGAGAGAGAGAGAGAGAGAGAGAGAGAGAGAGAGAGAGAGAGAGAGAGAGAGAGAGAGAGAGAGAGAGAGAGAGAGTTCACCAAACAGTTCTAGCTTAACGGTAAATGATAGTCTTTGTAGCTTAACGGTAAATGATAGTCTTTGTAGGGCTGTTCTTTAGTGTATATGTATGCTAGAGTGTTGAAATGGAATCAGGTTTGTACAATAGTACTATGAACAGGTGTGTAAAGTTTATAGCTCGGAATCCCAGGAGGAAGCAGTGAGTTCACTAACCGGTCGTAAAGCGTAACGATGATTCATAACTTTTGTAAGGCTGAAGTTTAGTGTACATGTATATACATATACACTAAATACACTAAATAATACATATACATATATGCTTGAGTGTGAAAATGGAATTGATGTTCGTACAGTTGTACTCTTAACAGGTGTGGAAAGTTTGATAATTACATAAGAGGAAATCACCCCCCGCACCACAGAAGCCAGCGCCACTGGCATCCCCCGCACAACACGGGGGGACCGGTTCCTGCTGCTTGTGATTGTGCCCGACCTTGTCTCCCACTGTTTGTGGCTGACGTTGGCCCACAGATTTGTTGGTGATGTGGCTGACAGCCTGCTGGCATGTTGCGTTGAGAGATGGCTGATGTGGCCCCACTACCATGTGGGCGGTGTGACAGTGGTTAGCCTACAACCTTGTTGGTGACGTGGCTGACTCAGTGGTGTGACAGTGTTTAGCCTCCAACTTTGCTGCTGACGTGGCTGGTGCTGCCCGATACCCTTGCTGTTACTGTGGCTAAGATTGGCTAGCTTTCGCGTTGGGTTGTACCACAGCTTGACACACACCGTGGGGATTGCAACATTTGTGAAGAAACCCGTAGAAACCCTGCGCGTGCTTGCAAGACAGTCTTTTAGCTTTTTGTTGGTGGTGGGGTTGGATTCTTGGTCATCTTTGGATGGGTCTGAGGATAATGTTCGCAAGATATATCTTGCGAATATTATCCTCAGACCCATCCAAACCACAAACCACAAACATATATATGATGTTGTGTGCGGTCTTGGTCAGTCAGCTCTCTATATAGTAAGTGGGCTGCTGTTGGTCCACATGCGTGTTGATGCTCGCATGGGCCAACTTTCTGCTTCACTGAAGTTGCGGCATGCTTGCGGCATGTGGGCCCACTGCATTAATGTTGTTACCATATGGCAGAGACAGGCCAATTACCAGTTCCAGGGCAACATGGCAATTTCTTTCACGTGCGTCATTCTAGTTGTCCATCTGCTAGTATGCCTTCTCTGCCCATCATTACCTTAATTCAGCGCTGTTATGATTGTCGGCGCATTCTGATCAGGGAGTTGCTGGTATTTGGTAAAACGTAAACGTATAGCCGTTACGTAACGTATACGTATACGTAACGGCTATACGTAGCCGTTACGCTACACGGCTATACGTAACAGCTATACGAAGCCGTTACGTAACGGCTCTTTATCAGCAAACTCATGAACTTCCTCACTTTTTGTCACTTCGAAGTGACAAGCTCTGAATTCAGAGCTACAGCATACTTAATCAGCAACACGTTAGGTCGATGTATTGCTTGCTTTCTGGTTCTGATGTCTTTTGTGTCATGCAGAGACCCCCGCCGCAGCTTGGCGAACAATATCAGCGCTGCAAAAGTAATTTCCACTAGCACTGGAGTAATTTTTGCTTACCAATCTGAGGCAACGAGTTCTCTACTTCAAATATTTCACTTCAACCTTTAAACATATTCTTACTGCATTCGCATCAACACCCAAAGAGAAAGGAGAGGACCATTATCCAGCGGAGGATGACCCTCTCCACATGTGGACACTCCTTGACAGGTGTATATGTTTCACCTTTTGTAGTCCCCAGAACACTTTGGGAGGCCCTCTATTGGGTAGAAGTCAGGAATTTGAGGGTAGGGTGCGAGCAATACGAGACATGGGGTTCTGCAATTGCTGATTTGTTAACCACCCAAAGGGTGGGGGTGCTTCAATTGCTGATTGTTCATAAGCTTATTGTATCTTGGCGTTCACCCTAAAGACAGCCCTCTTAAAAATACTGAATATGCTCAATCATCCAAATTCATACCAGCTCAAGGGTACGGTAGACTCCCGAAGACATTTATGTCAATACGACATCTATCTATCATACATGTCAATAGACTACCGTATATATGCCGGTACCTATAAATTTAAATATATGTTATGATAGTGAGATTATAAATCCATGGTGCATTGTATTGGACAGCTTCCTAGGTGAGAAAACATTCATATGAAAAGGCAGTCGCTCATGGCTCAAGCATACGAAAAGCACTTTTTCATACACGGCGCATTGCATTCGACAGCTTCGCAGACAAGGACAAAAGCCGACCATTCACAGCTCAAGGGCCCGAAAACCCCTTCCGCGATGAGAGTGAACCCCGGGCAACGCGTCCAGAGCTCAAGGGTACACCAACCAGCCTTGTTGTCATAACCCTTGCAAGCCTTGTTGTCATAACCAGTTGGTGCGTTCCACTGAAAAGTCCTTGAAAATTATGAAAGGCAGTCATCAACAGCTCATGGTAACGAAACACTCGTGTTGTCATAACCCGTTGTGCTTAGCATGGTTTAGCTTCGTTCAATTGAGGAGGATTACACGGGGTTATCCCCCGTGTGCACAGCTCATTAGTTCTTCGTCCCCATAGCATGGTAATAGCTTTGTTGATGAGAATGAAAAGTCATCTACAAACGGTGTACACCCGTCATCTGCAGCCCCATGTGTTTTGCAAACGTGCTCTTGATCACGGGCATGAACGATCGTTCTTTTGATGATGGGCACGAAGTCTCTATGATGGGCACGAATTCTCGATCATATGTACATGCACAACCCATATGATGGTCACGAATTCTCAATCATATGTACATGCATAACCCATACGTACATGCACAGCCCATATCATGGGCACGAATTCTCGATGATATGTACACGCATAACCCATGGTGCCTTGCGTTCACAATGATCGACATGTATGTAACCCAAAGGTGCCTTGCAATGACCAATTATTTTTTGTTGAGGATGAAACGGGTCATCCGAAACTCGAGCATGCCAACAATAATTTTGTGGCATAGCCCATGGCGGCTTGCACTGGATGGCTTCGCTACTTGGGACGGAACCCCGTAGGGGTGAAGGTCACCCCAAAGTTGTACTGCTGTGCTGGTACGGTGTATTCCTGCACGTGTCCATCCCCGATTCACTTCCAGCGGTTCCTGCCCACATTTCAGGAGCAGAAACGTCCACGCTGTTCTTCAGCCGTCACCTATTTATTACAATTAAATGTGAAGAAAGTCGTACCCCTTTATTTCAAAATACACCTCTGAGCCAATTGACTTTCTAATTTTCTATTGCTGTACACAAAATGATGCCCCGGTGCGTCCTGCCCCTTTTTCCTCATCTGCCTTCTTTTTGCAAATTGAGTGGAAAGCTCCCTACGCGTTCCTTCTTTCGCACTGCGTGAATGCAGATATCAAGGCGATGTACGGAGAATCGCCCTATCCACCTGTCTTCCCTTGGTGAGTCTCTTCCCCCCCCTTTTCACACCTGCACACACACACACACACACACACACACACACACACACACACACACACACACACACACACACACACACACACACACACACACATGCGGGTCAAACAGGCTGTCACACACATACGGGGGCAGACACACAACAAGAAGGGCGGCACCTGGTGAACGGAGGGGGACCAGCTGTCGT
>KV908345.1:392500-400000 GCA_002005505.1 Botryococcus braunii | reverse complement strand
AAAACACAGTACCACTGCTTGGAGCCGCTCCCCCCCCCCTCCCCCTCCGATTTGCAAACTACCAGACAAACAGCGCGGGCTTCCCCGGACGTGCCTCCCAATGACCCTTATATCGAGACGTGTCCCAGAACTGCCTTTAAAGGGCTCAGGACTCAGTGCACGTTTTTCAGAGCCGCCCCCCCCCCCCGGGCTCTCCAAGCCGCCGTGCATGACGGCATTGATCCTTCTTCCGAGGGGCCTCAGCATACATATGAGCTTTTGTTTACCTCCCCCTCCTCAATCCCGCTCTGCCTCCCTCCCTGTCTCCTCCCCCCCCCCTTTCTCTCCTTTCCCCCTCTCCCCGCCCTTCTAGGCGCACACGCACACGCACGCACGCACACATACAGGCGCATGAACATACACACACACACGCAAACGCGCGCGCGTACCCGCGCACGCACGCACACACAGAGGGAGGGAGAGAAAGTGAGAGAGATGAGAGAGAGAGAGAGAGAGAGAGAGAGAGAGAGAGAGAGAGAGAGAGAGAGACCCCCACAAGCGACAAAACAGAAAAAAAGGGGCGCAAACAAGGATATAGAGAGCGCGCCGGATTGGGCGCGGGGGGGGGGGGGGGGCGGGCGCGCAGAGATATGTGAGGTGGTTACCTGGGGAGGGACGGGGTCAACTGCAAGAGGCTGCCATCCTTCGGGGTCGGGATGATCCCCGGGTGGTGATGAGGTAGTGGCTGCCGGGGGCAGAGGGAGGCCGTTCAGAAGCAGGCGCCACTGGAATGCCAGGTGGTCTGTGGTGGTGAAAAGGAGTTCGCTGGAGATGCGCACAGCCAGATTTGAACCCTCGTCTTCCTTCACCAGGGAGAAGTGGAGGGGCGCCTGCGACTCCCGCCCATGCTCGCTTGCCCCGACCGCAAGGGACGGCCAGCAGAAGGAAGAGGAGAGGAGAAGGAAGAGAAGGAAGAGCCAATTACAAGCGTTCACGTCACCAACGACCTGAAACCAGAAACTTACCATAGAAACCCAACTCCCCGCCCCACAAGGGCAAGGAAAGGGCAGGGAAAGGGAAAGGGCAAGGAAAGGTAAAGGAAAGGAAAGGACAGGAAAGGACAGGAAAGGGAAGGAAAGGGAAGGGAAGGGAAGGGAAGGGAAGGAACGGAAAGGCAAGGGAAGGGAAGGGAATGAGGAGTTGTGGTTGGAGGCGGCACCTGCACAGCCTTGGCTTCAAGCGCTCCGGGATGGGGTTGGCGATCAGGCCAGACCAATCCATTAATGCAGAACTGAGCATCGTGGGGCGCATCTCCGAAATCCCCTCCGTAGGCCCAGAACTCGATCTCTCGCCCGCTCTGGTCTTCCACCTTCTTGACCAGTCCTTGATCCACCCAGTCCCACACAAAACCGCCCTGCGAAAACAAGTCGCCCCAGTCCTACTTACCTGGGTATTGATCTCGATACGGTCTGATACCGCACACTTCGCATGCGATAACCCTGTTTGCTCACTTTGCGACTGCAATTTTTCTCTTCCTTTTGTCAAGGTCCGAACTAGCTTTTTGAGGTCTGCGCAACTGAGGAGGACTGCGCAAACATCGATTTCTCAGGCAATGCAAAACCACCTCGTTAAGGCCTTTCAGTGCGCGTTTTCGCACTGTGGAGCAACACCAAATATGCAACGATGTATTTCATTCCTTCCTTCATTCCTGCCCTGTACCCACTGATGGGTTATTGTTTGGAGCGACCTCCTATTCTTGAAGCTTTTCAAAAAGATGGTAAAAACCTGTTTCCTTATTTGGGGGGGTGGGGGGGACCCTATTCTCTCCTATGTCAAAAAATTCTCCAAAATAGTTTTAAGCTGTGTTCAAGTCTCCAATTCTTTTGCTGAAGAAAACAGACGAGAAAAAGCCTTATGCGCTTCACGTTGGGCCCCATACGTCACGAGGGGAGGTCGGCACCGATTTTTTCATCCCCCCCCCCCCAAAAGAGAGAGAGAGAGAGAGAGAGAGAGAGAGAGAGAGAGAGAGAGAGAGAGAGAGAGAGAGAGAGAGAGAGAGAGAGAGAGAGAGAGAGAGAGAGTTCATTTCGCAATCATTTGATGCACGCACCTGGAGGTAAGGGTGAGATCGGAAGGCGTCCCAGTAGAGGTTGAAGTTGCCGGTGGAGTTGCCCATGGCATGGGCATACTCACACAAGATGAGCGGCCTGTGTTCAGCAGCGTCGTCCGCAATACGCAGGATCTGCGGGACGCGGGCGTACATCGGGCAAACGATGTCTGTGGCGGCTGTGCGGCTGCCTCCCCCCTCATACTGCACGGGCCGTGAAGGATCCCTCGCCCTAATGTACCCCGCCATGGCCAGATGAGCTGCAGCACACAGGAGCCCCACCCATGTGTCAGCCATGTGGGCCCATGTGACCCCCCCAAAGCACACACACGCAACACACACGCACGCACAGTCTATTTGAGCACGCACGCACACACACACACACACACACACACACACACACACACACACACGCGCGCGCACGCACGCACACGCAAACAAAAGAAATGGGGTTGCCAACTGAATTGCCTACAGAAATTCAAGGAATTGAACTCGGTACCCCCGGGGTCGGTGTCGACACAAATGACGGGCGGCCGCCACTGCTGCACGCAAGTTCAGAGGCAGCGGACTTTAAAGCACAAAAGGACCGGCAAGAGCTTGCCACTGATTAATATGTGTAAAAGAGCGTTGTGATGGCCAAGAATCTGCGCATGACCTGTTGCGGGGGGGAAGGGGAGTACCTGGACCGTAGCCCGCCTCATTGCCAAGCGACCAAATGATTACAGCGGGGTGATTGCGGTCTCTTTCCACCATACCAATCCCCCTCTGTACGATGGCAGCCAACCACTGCAGCCCCCAAAAAGTTCTTGAAGACTATTTTATGAGCAAAATTACCTTAGGTTATCGGGGCATTGGATTCTCACCAATGTTTTCGTTACTCATTCTCTTTTAAAAAATTTTCCAGATGCTGGAAATATCTTTGTAGAGATTCAAAGAAAAGTTGTACCCACCACCCCATAAGTCGCCACGCAGTGCGACGCGAGAGGTTTGATAAACAGTTGTTGAACAGCTGCAGGGGTCGAGAACGCCGGGGAACGCGCGCAGGAGTCCAGAAAGGTATTGAACAAAAGGAGTCCAGAGCAGTAGGAGTCCAGAAAGGTATTGAACAAACCTGGAGAGCTGCAGGAGTATGAAGAGTTTTTGAACCAGAGCAGGAGTCTGAAAAGTGTTTGGATCACTGCAGGAGTCCACAATTGCTGTTGGTTAAAACATTTGTTAGATCGTACAAGAGTCTAGAAAGTTTTTTGAATGGGCGCAGGAGTCAGAAAAGGTTTTGCGCAAGCCCGGCCATATCACCAGCTGTTGAACAGGCGCAGGGGGTTCCAAAAATTTTGTTAAATACGTGCAGGGTCACATGAGTTGTCGAATGAGTGCAAGAGGCTAAACAAATGCTGAAAAATGGGAAAGAATCTTTCAAGAAGTTGTTGGATACGGCGACAACTTTTGCCATGCGCAGTGAGTTTTGATCCTTGTTTGACCGCATTGCGGTTTAAAGAAGGTTTTGCAGGCAAAAAAGAGACTGCATTACTAATTTGAGTGTAACAGATCCCAGCCTTGCTGCATATGCACCCAAGTTTCAAACAAGTCCGACCCCTGTGCGACAAGACCAGGCTGTAAATTTTGAAGCAAGTAGTGGATCCAATGACTTTGAAAGTGTTCCGGGTATACCCCCCCCCCCCGGGCGGGGGAGGGGGTTGGTTATGCTCAGTGGGGGAAACCGGAAAAGCAGATGGTGGGGGAGGGAGGGGAGCAAGGAAGGGGAATGTGGGGGGGGGGGGAATGGGCGGTGTGAAGGGGATGGGGAGAGAGGGAGGGAGGAAGGGCGGAAGGGCGCAGGGGGGGGGGGGGTGCCGGAGAGAGAGAGAGGGAGGAGCCAGGTACCGGGGGAAAACAAGTATATTGAGGAAAAAGTGGAGATGGAAGAACGAGGAGAGACGGTTTAAGGGGATTAAACCCTTGAGTTGATCAACCAGGCAACCGGAATACGCCTAGCCGCACATGCGCTCTACTTGACATTACACTGCAAATCCATGTCAATTATGAACTGCATCAGGTCGTGCAATCACATGGGCCCGCACACATACGTGACTGTACCGGCGTATTCCATGTCCATCAGGTACGACCCACAGTGTACTAATGTTCAAGGAATGCCACGTGGCTTCCTATGCACAGTGATAATAAGACTGAATAGGCCAAAGCCCAACCGCACATGCAAGGGCAACACCTGAGGATTGTTTGCAGGTACCATTTCGTTGTACCGCAAGCTGGGGTCGAAACCATGGGTTTCAAAGTTGGCTTCATCTACTACGTACAGCCCGTACTGCGCACACAGCTCATACCTGCGCCCAGGTCATTGCATCGTCATTGCATGCTTCGGTGAGGGCTTAGGGAGGGGTGTTCGGAAGTATTTAGGAGGCTTCTTCAGAAGGGTCCTTGGGAGTGCCCGCGGGGTGCAAAACTCGGAACCGCAGCCCGCTTTTAGTTTTCTTCATGAACACACCACTGTTTTACATGTTACCCGGCACGACAACGACATGCTGCACATCACCCGTCGTGACGACTACACGTCCTAGTCAGCCAACTCACGTGATTCATCCCATCTTTATGGTCTCTGCAATAAAGTCGTTGTTTGCATTCGTTGTGAAGCGGCCCCTCATTGCAACAACTGTAGAAGGAGAAATCTTGTTATGGAAAAAATATTATTAGGACATCTAAAAACACAGCACATGAAAAAAGTACTTAACAAACCCGTGTAAAGCAAAAAGCGCACCAGCGAGTCGCGTTGGGGTAGTGGCTGCAGCGCACGGCGTTGAAATTGAGACGCTTCATCATCACGACGTCCGCCAGCATGCCTTCCTCGGTGACGGCCTTCCCGCGCCGATCGTCGTGCTCGTGCCGATTCACGCCCTTCAGCAGAACTGCCTTTCCGTTCACCAGCAGCTGGCAGTCCCGCATCTCCACTCTCCGCACGCCCACCTGGCCCGCCCACGCCCCGCCACAATTAGTCATGTAGCACAAGCATTTGTAAGACAAGGCACTTCTAAAAGAGAGAGGGAGAGAGAGAGAGAGAGAGAGAGAGAGAGAGAGAGAGAGAGAGAGAGAGAGAGAGAGAGAGAGACAGAGAGAGACACAGAGAGAGAGAGACAGAGAGAGAGAGAGACAGACACACACACAGAGAGAGAGAGAGAGAGAGAGAGAGAGAGAGACACGTGGTCCTGCCCGGATTTGCCCTATTGAGGTGGAGAGAAATTGAAAGAAGGCAGGACTGCACCTCACAAAAAATCCGTCTTCTGATGCCGGGGGGGGGGGGGAGAAAAAGGGGTCAAAAAGGAAGACTCCCCATCCTCAAGCTCTTGAGAGACGGGCAAAGGAAGGATTGACGAGGACCAGGCCCCCTTACAACAAGCAAGAGAGGAAGAAAAAAGGCAGGAGTGAAAAAAGGACGAGACCCCCCCTCCTGAGGAGTGACAGAAAGGGAAGAAGGCCTCGGGATCGAAAAAGGACAAGCCTACCCTAAAACCCTAAACCCTAATCCCTCTCCCTGAGGAGAGAGAGAAAGGAGGACAGCGACTCCCTTTCCTGAGGTGAGAAAGGGGATTGAAGCCATGCTGGTGGCAACTCCGCCTGGTGAGGGAGAAGGGCAGGACTCGACCTGACAAGACTCGCTCTCCAAAGGAGAGCCGGCTTTATCTAGCAGCGTGAGAACCAAAATGTAAAGGTTTGGCTCCTCTGCCGACCACAGATGGACCTGCCCAGCTGCCTCCAGCACGTCCAATGACACCTGCGGAAAGAGCGTCCCCGGATTCAACACCCTCATGCGGAAAGAGCGTCCCCGGATTCAACACCCTCATGCGGAAAGAGCGTCCCCGGATTCACCACCCTCATGCGGAAAGAGCGTCCCCGGATTCAACACCCTCATGCGGAAAGAGCGTCCCCGGATTCAACACCCTCATGCAGAAAGAGCGTCCCCGGATTCAACACCCTCATGGGGAAAGAGCGTCCCCGGATTCACCACCCTCATGCGGAAATCCTGGAACACACTCACGCAGAATCCTTGGTAATAGTGGCCGTACGTGGTGCTTGGAAGATCCTTCCCAACATCCACACACACTCAATGGGGAAACCATGAAAATCTTTGCAGAGACGAGGACTCGCACTCTTCACGCTCACGCAGAAACCGTAGAAGACACTCACGCAGGAACCAAGGAATACAGTCACGCAGAAGCCATGGAGTTATCGGTCCTACTTGGTGTTTGGAAGATTCTTCCCCACATTGAACTCAAGCAGGGGAACCATAGAAAAATGGTCCCTGCCCGGTACTTGAAGGAATCTTCCCACACGCACTGCATCGCTTCTTTCCCCAACATCTCACTCCCCCTTTTCCGAGCTCCACACAGCTTCATTCCTCTTCTCCTGTCTCCTCCCACCCTCAATCCCCCACGCACACCACCCCCTCACCCACCCACCCAACCACCCATACATTCGCGAGACACACACACACACACACACACACACACACACACACACACACACACACACACACACACACACACAGGCACGCGCACACACACCCTTCTTCCGACACCGCACGCTTCCATGTATTTTCCCCTGCCTCCTGCCACTCCATGGAGAGCTCCCTCGAGGACCCAGACGGGCCCGCACCCGCGCCAAGCCGCCGACCCCCATTTCCTGGAGGGAGGAGCATCCCGCGGGATCCGTGGCCACCCAGTGGTCAGTGTCCAGGACACCGCCCTGCAGGCCTCCCTTCACCAGCTCCGTCTTGGATGGGTCCCCCGGGTCCACGCGGTGGAGCTCCACCTCCACCACCAGTCCCTCCAGGTCTTCCCGCTGGCGCGCTGATAGGTACACGTCCACTTCCACTCTACACACCCACGCTCCCCAGCCCCCGCTCTCAACAGAGTCGATGCCCAAAGTCAGCTCAGAATCCCCTCCCCTCCCCCACTTACCCCTCAAGATGGCAAAATGTACGATTACGGGGAGAAAAAATTCAAGAAAGCAAGGGGTGCCTCTCCTGTCCTCTCCAACAAGGGAAACTATCAACGGGTAAAAAATGGAGGGTGTTCTCTGACCACAATTTTGGTATTTCTGAAGGCTTTCTGGACCACAGCGTCGTATGAGTAAAGGAGGCACCTCACGGGAGTCACGTGAAACATGAGTAAGGAGGGCATGCGGCCAGATGAGAAAAGAGGACAAATGGCCACACCAGCAAGGAGGGCATGCAGCCAGATGAGCAAGGAGGACAAATGGCCACATCAGCAAAGAGGGCATGTGGCCAGATGAGCAAGGTGGACAAATGGCCACATCAGCAAGGAGGGCATGCGGCCAGATGAGCAAGGAGGACAAATGGCCACATCAGCAAAGAGGGCATGTGGCCAGATGAGCAAGGTGGACAA
>KV908345.1:372500-382500 GCA_002005505.1 Botryococcus braunii | reverse complement strand
CCGGGGGGGAGAGGAAACAGAGAAAGGAGAGAAGGAGAGGCAGGGAAGCGAGGGGGCTTTGGGCAAAGGGGATTGGGACCAAAAAAAACGCCCCCTCGATCTCTCCGCCTGGCCAGTGCTCCAACCATGGCAAAGGCTGCGGTGGGATTCCACAAAGGCCCTCTGCTTCACAGCACAAGATACAGCAGCACTATCCAGAATCAACAGAAGAATTAGAGGTCCTACGCACCAATCAACAGAAGAATCAGAGGTCCTACCCACCAATCAACAGAAGAATTAGAAGTACTACCTACCATCTGACCCACCAAAACCACAAAGCGTGGGAGCGGGAGGGCGGCCCGGGTCAGAGACCAGTGGCCAGCAGGTCCACAAATTTGAAAATGCGGGATGATCTCGGAATCCTTCTGTAACGAGAGGATGAGGGGAAAGTTTCTGCATCGTTCAAGGGTGCTTTTCTACGGTGTGATTGGTGAAATTGAGCTGGTTTTATCTGATAACAAAGAAAATGCAGAACAACGCTTGAAACCTTGGACACCATCCTGCAGGACAACCTGTCAGGATAATGCCTAATCTATATGACCTCGTGTAGAGGAATGCCTGGAAATCAGTCCACACATAAAATGCAGAATAATGCCCTTAGATCTCGGGCAATGCTCAACAAAGAAGATGCAGAATAATGCAGAATAATGCCTGCAATCTACAAAATTTTCCCACATAAAATTCGCAGAAACACAGCCTGAGAGTGATGAGATAGGCGGCGGGAGTGATAAGATGAGCACGCACCCGCACAAAAGCGGGGCCCAGGGCGCTGAAACGAGCGGGAGCTTCTGCAGTGGCTCTCCTGATGGTGCGGAAGTGCCCCTTCCCTATCGGGTCTTCCGGATCGTACGCCTCCTCCCACCTGCAATAAACCAAAGCTGGAGTTGCTGCTTGTTCTTGGGTTTGCTCCTTGTTGATGGGCTGTTGCTTGTTGTTGAATTCCTGCTTGTTGTTGGGTTGTTGCGTATCGTTGGGTTGTTGCTTGTTGTTGGGTTGTTGCTTGTTGTTAAGTTGTTGCTTGTTGTTGGGTTGTTGCTTGTTGTTAAGCTGTTGCTTTTTGTTGGGTTGTTGCTTGTTGTTAAGTTGTTGCTTGTTGCTAAGTTGTTGCTTGTTGCTAAGTTGTTGCTTGTTGTGAAGTTGTTGCTTGTTGTTACGTTGTTGCTTGTTGTTGGGTTGTTGCTTGTTGTTGGGTTGTTGCGTATCGTTGAGTTGTTGCTTGTTGTTAAGTTGTTGCTTGTTGTTGGGTTGTTGCTTGTTATTAAGTTGTTGCTTGTTGTTGGGTTGTTGCTTGTTGTTAAGTTGTTGCTTGTTGTTGGGTTGTTGCTTGTTGTTAAGTTGTTGCTTGTTGTTGGGTTGTTGCGTATCGTTGGGTTGTTGCTTGTTGTTGGGTTGTTGCGTATCGTTGGGTTGTTGATTGTTGTTGGGTGTTGCTTGCTGGTGGGTTGTTGCAACAGAGCTTGGGCTGACACCCTGCGGCTCCTCCTGCAGCTGCTGACTACATGCAAGCATGGTCCTTGCTCCATCCTTCCAGGGCCAGCTTCACTCGGGACTCCGCAGAGTCTGTTCAAGTCTGTGCATGAGAGTGTGCGTGCACGCGTCCGTGTGTGGGGTCAACGTGTTGTGTCTCAGTTTGTGTGTCTGTGTGCATCTCTCTCTCTCTCTCTCTCTCTCTCTCTCTCTCTCTCTCTCTCTCTCTCTCTCTCTCTCTCTCTCTCTCTCTCTCTCTCTCT
Source organism: Botryococcus braunii (assembly GCA_002005505.1). Lineage (NCBI taxonomy): Eukaryota > Viridiplantae > Chlorophyta > Trebouxiophyceae > Botryococcus > Botryococcus braunii. The sequence goes on along the minus strand of KV908345.1, from coordinate 380,731 downwards.
CTTTCCCCCCCTCTCTCTCTCTCTGTGTGTGTGTGTGTGTGTGTGCATGGGCATGTGTAGGGGTGTGTGTGTGTGTGGGGGGTGTGTGTGCGCGCGCACACACACTCTCCACTACGCACGTGTGGGGGAGAGACAAAAACACACACATGCACACGCACGCGTACACACACACACACACACACACACACACACACACCACACAGAGAGAGAGGAGAGAGGAGAGAGAGGAGAGAGAGGAGAGAGAGAGAGAGAGGAGAGAGAGAGAGGAGAGGAGAGAGGGGGGGAGCGGGGAGAGAATGAAGGGGGGAAGAAAGAGAAGTATAAAGAGAGGGGGAGGGGGTGAAAGAGGGAAAGAGAGGGTGGGCGGAAGAGCGAGGGAGCGCGCCAACACCTGAATCTCAAGGGCTTGGGGGAGAAAGAGCGTGCTGGATCGCCGGCAGGGGACGGGGGCAGGATGGGGGGGGGCTCGGAGGAGCCGACACGCGGTGCTGAAGCAGAGCACCTCTTGGCCTGCCAGGCTCCGCGTTTGGGAGTTACCGTCATCCTCCAGATCCACTTCCTGCTCCTCTTCCAGCTCCTCATCTGGGTCGAGCTCATCGTCAGAGGTGTCCTCGTACCCCGCAGGCTCCTCCAGACGAGGCATGTTCCGCTCAAACGCGCTGGGGGGCGCCGTTCTCCCCCGCCTCTTGCTTTTTCCTGCCCACGTGAACGTCGGCGTAGGCTCTTTTGTACCGCTGCATAGAATCTGTACTGCGGAGTGGGTGTGGCGGGGGAGTGCAAGATGACAGGGGCATGGGGAGATGGAAATGCAGTAGGGACAGAGGGCATGCTGGGGGATACTTGGCGTTCCCTCCCCCCCCCCCCCTTTGCCGATGTTTCTTGGCAAGACGGCAAACAGAGGTTTTTCTGTGAGCCAGAGGAAATGGCCTTTGTGCGTGATAACGGAAATGTTGTGTTGTTTGTGTGTGTGTGTGTGTGGTGTGTGTGTGTGTGTGTGTGTGTGGTGTGTGTGTGTGTGTGTGTGTAGTGGCAAGAGGAGTTTTACTTTGCGAGACAGAAAAACAAAATCGCAAGATTGAGGAAATTGCCTTTTGTGAGTCCACAAAAAGGATCTTTTGCGAGGCGGAGGGAATCTTTTTATTCTTGCATGACTGGCGACTACATGGAAGCCAGAGACGCTGGGCCCCGGTGGTGACAGTGGTGACATGTGATCACAAGCAAACGCAGACAATATTCCAAACACATAGGGGACAAAACACCTGCTTGTAAGCACATTTAGTCAACATGACATGTAAAGTGTAACGTTGATTCATTGAGTGAGAGAGAGAGAGAGAGAGGAGAGAGAGAGAGAGAGAGAGAGAGAGAGAGAGAGAGAGGGAGAGAGAGAGAGAGAGGAGAGAGAGAGAGGAGGAGGAGGGGGGGGGGGGGAGGGGAGAGAGCATGCATGTATGAACGGCAAGGATATCATGCGGAGGAGAGGAGAGGAGGGAGGAAGGGGGAGGAGGAAGGACGGGAAGGCAGGGGAAGGAGGGGAGGATTCCAAGCAACACTGAACGTCGGCTGTCGGAAGCACCCGGCGGTACCGCCTGCGCTGCGTGAAGTTGTGGAAGGCGTGGCTGCCTTCGTAGAGCCGCAGACATTCTCGAAACCTGCTCAAGCGCTCCTTGTCCTCCTCCCCACCTGTCCGAATGCCCCGCGCCCCGCTTGCTCCCCACTCCCTGCATTGCAACTTTGCTGCCAATCCCATGCCCCCCCCCCCAAAAAAAAAAAAAAAAACAAGAAAAGAAATCCCACCAGGTGAGCTGCGAACAAGAAAAGAAAGAAAAATGGGAAGGGAGAAAGCAGGAGGGGGGGGAGAGAGGGGGAGAGAGAGAGAGAGAGAGAGAGAGAGAGAGAGAGAGAGAGAGAGAGAGAGAGAGAGAGAGAGAGAGAGAGAGAGAGAGAGGAGAGAGAGAGAGAGAGAGAGGGAGGGAGGGGGAGGGAGGGAGGAGGGGGGAGGGAGGGAGGGAGGGAGGGAGGGAGGGAGGGAGGGAGGGAGGGAGGGAGGGAGGGAGGGAGAGAGAGAGAGAGAGAGAGAGAGAGAGAGAGAGAGAGAGAGAGAGAGAGAGAGAGAGAGAGAGAGAGAGAGAGAGAGAGAGAGAGAGAGAGAGACTGAGGGGAGGGAGGAGCGTGAAAGAGAGGGGGGGACAGAGAGGGTGGACAAGAAAAAAAAAAAGACGTAAAGGGAAAGTGGACATCCCTATCCATCCACACACACACACACACACACACACACACACACACACACACACACACACCACACACACACACACACACACACACACACACACTCTCTCACACAGGCACACACGGTCATGAGACCCTCTCTATCTCCCCCTCCACCCCCTCTCTCTCCCCTCCCTCCCCCCCCTCTTTCTCACACCCTCACACACACACACACTCTCACACACACACACACTCACCCACACACACACACAACACACACACGCACGCATCCCACATCTCCCAAGCACGCAAGTATGCATCCCGCATCCCCCATGGACTCACACATGTGAGGGTGAGGGACTGTCGGGTCCAATACCATCGAGGCGCAAGCCCAGAGCCATGGCTGGGAGGTAGTAGTGGTAGGTGCGTCCGTCGCACATTGTGCGCGCATTCCAGGATCGATTTGCCCGCTGCACGCTCAACACTCTGACCTGCAACCATTTTACAGGGCCATTTCCCACTGGTTAGACACTGTGCCAGGCACTGCAATACAGCCGGCAATTGGCGCACAAAAGAATATTTAATCAATATATCAAAAGGGAAGGGGGGGGGTAGATATAGGGAAACGCACTGTATTTCAGCAGGATAAAGATGTCAATGAGAGGCACGACATACAGTCACAACAAAGACGACACACACACACACACACACACACACACACACACACACACACACACACACACACACCACACAGACAGAGGGAGGGGGAAGTACGTGTGTGGACGAAGGGGGGTAATAGCATACAACCAGCGGTACAATTCAGGAGCACACCTCACGAGGAAGATGTGCATTGATCTCTTCAGCGAGAAAAATTCCCTCCGCATCATTGTCGAAGCGATCAGGCTCACATTCTGCCTTCAAGCCTATTACCTGCGCCGCCCTCCCCCTGCTTAATGAAGAGCTCCGCTTAGGGCCGGTCAACACCCATGAAAGCACATTTCCCACTGGCTTGAAGCACATTTCCCAGGGGCTTGAAGCACATTTCCCAATGCCTTGGAGCACATTTCGCAGGAGCTTGAAGCGCAATTCCCACTGGCATGAAGCACATTTCTCACTGCCTTGAAGCACATTTCCCACTGGCATGAAGCACATTTCTCACTGCCTGGAAGCACATTTCCCAGGGGCTTGAAGCACATTTCCCACTGCCTTGAAGCACATTTCCCACTGGCATGAAGCACATTTCTCACTGCCTTGGAAGCACATTTCCCAGGGCCTTGAAGCACATGTCCCACTGGCTTCGAGTCCACTTCTGAGTAAACTTGCACACAGGCATGCGCTCGCCATGTCCACTTCCGAATCGACTCGCACGCACGCACGTGAAGCACATTTCCACTGCATACAACCAAAAGCGCGCCATTCCACAACCTTCTTCTGACCCTTCAACTGCCCCTCCCCCAGCCCCCGACTCGCCCCCTTCCCTCGCTCTCACACACAGGCACGCCCCTGCACGCACAGCCTACACACAGGAGAGCACCCACACACATGACCTACGCACACGCACCCCCCCCCCCCCCGGCCGCTCCCGCGCGCAGAGGAGCACACACACCCATCTCCGGCACCCCACCCCCTCCCCCGCTCCCCCACATAGGAGAGCCCGCAAACGCACCCCCTTGACTCCCCGCCCTCCCCCGCTCCCCGCACTCACACAGAACCCCCCCGGCCCGCCCCTGCCCTGCCCCCCGCACTCACACCCACCCACCGGCCCCTCCCCTGCCCCGCTCCCCACTCGCAGGGGAGCACCGTGGAGAGGGAGTGGACGCCTCGGTCCGTGCGGCTGCTGCGGGACCAGTCCATCTTGTGGGGGGCCTCCGCGTTGCTGGGCAGTACAGCGCCGGAGAGCATGATGGCCCGCACCAGCACCTCTTCGACAGTTTCCGGCTGCTCCTCCCGCCCCTCCTCTCCGTCCGCCGCCTGGCTCCGTTGCATCTGCAGGCCTGCACGCCCCCGCCCCCCATCCTCTTGGACCAGGCCCTTTCCCGGGAGAGCAAGGCAACGCCGCACGCAGGGTTGGCGGCGGGGGGGGGGGGGCGGCGGTCAGTGTTGCCTCCGGGGGGGGGGGTGGTGCGGGGCGGGGCCCCAAAGGATATTCGGATATTTTATATATATAAGGGCCGCGCTGTGAATTTTGGGGAAGCGGGCGGAGCGAAGGGGGAGCCGGGGGGGGGGGGAGGGGGCGAGGGGAGAGGAAAAGGAGGGGGGAAGAGCGAGGCAGGAAGGCGAGGATGGAGGGGGCAGCGGGAGAGAGGGTGAGAATGGAAGGGAAGGCGAGAATGGTGGTGAGGTGGATGCCACACAGACTGGCAGGAGCGGGGGGGAAGGGGGGGGGGGGGAGGGGGAGGGGCATGCAACATGGACACAGTGCTTGTCTTAAATCTTCTGTGCGTTGAGCTCGGCTCACATGATTATGTACAACTGGGGAAGCTACCGATGATGACCCTGTTCACCTCCGGAACCCTCAGCTCACCACCCTGCTCGCTCATCTCTGCTTCCCTACCTGCTCGCTCCCTTCCCTGCTCGCTCCCCTCTTTCTCTCTTCCCTGCTCGCTCCCCTCTTTGTCACTTCCCTGCTCACTCACCTCCGCTCACCTCCCTGCTCGCTCCCCTCTGCTCCCCTACCTGCTCGCTCACCTCCGCTCACTTCCCTGCTTGCTCCCCTCTTCCTCACCTCCCCGCTCGCTCACCTCCGCTCACCTCCCTGCTCGCTACCCCCTTTCTCACCTACCTGCTCGCTCACCTCCGCTCACCTCCCCACGCGCTCCCCTCTGTCTCACCTTCCTGCTCGCTCCCCTCTTTCTCACCTCCATCATCGATCCCATCTTTCAAACCTCCCTGCTCGCTCCCCTCCGTTCACCTCCCTGCTCGCTCCCCTCTTTCTCACCTCCCTGCTTGCTCCCCTCCTTCCCACCTCCCTGCTCCCTCCTCTCCGCTCACCTTCCCGCTCGCTCCCCGCCCCTCACCTTCCTGCTCGCTCACCTCCCTGCTCGCTCCCCTCTCGCTCACCTCCCATGCTGCCTCACCTCCGCCCACCTCCCTGCTTGCATTTGTCGACATGTCAGGTGGTGTGCTGCTAACAGAAGAGACGGGAGCCAGCCATGCCCCCGCCCATCCTGGGCCAGAGAGAGAGGGGGGAGGGACGGGGGAGGGAGGGAGAGAGAGGGGGGGGAGGGAGGGAGAGAGGGAGGGAGGGGAGAGAGAGAGAAGAGGAGAGAGAGAGTGAGTGAGAGAGAGAGAAAGGGGGGGGGAGGCCTGATCGAAGCCCTTGTAATAGAGGACCGAACCCGGTGAGAAGAGGTGGGGCGAGACAAACACGGGTTGAAGGTTTCTTTGGCGCTATTTGAGTGGTGGAGACTAGGTGATTCTGAGGGACATTGCCAACTGGATGTGGACGAAGACAGAGATAGGGGGTCATAATTAGGGAGAGGGGATAACTGCAACGCGAGGGGACTTATTGCTGGTCTGCTAGGAATGCAATGCTGAGCTGTGCGAATGAACGGTGGGAAAAGTCACGGGAGTTGGTGGAGGGGGAAAGAGCGGAAGAAGCAAAGGAAATGTGTTGGACAAGCCACAGGTGGGTGCTCACATCTGTGCTGTCCTGGATGTGCAAGATATCCAAGATAGGGAGGGGTAACTTGGCACCAAGTTAAATGAAAAACCTAAACTAGATTTTCCATCAATACCAAGCTCCCTGCATCAGGGCTCGGCAGACTTTCATTAGAGGCTGGCTCATGAGTTGGGAAGGTGTAAGCATTTGATACAGAGAACACTTTGCGCACAGTGCAGTTGCAGTCCCCTAAACGGCAATTTGCACTGCACAGCTCTTGAACAATTTGATTGATTCATAGAAACGAGAAGATTCTGTAATCAGTGGAATTGATCTTAATCTACCTCGGAAAGTCGTGCCAACGTAGGCAACGTGCATTGCAACTTTCCGTTTGGCCCTCGGTTCAAGCCCCGCTGTGGGTAAAGATGGCCGCAGGAGCGCTTGGTTAAGTAGATCCCTCTCTGATGCATCATCCTCCTTGCTGCTTCCTACAGGCTCAGCAAGCACGCCTTGTAAGCTCTTTGCTTGCGAGCGGCGGTCGGGACGGCGGCAGTTCCGACCTTGTTTTGAACTATACTTTCCAATGCCCCAGCATGGAGCAGAATAAATCTTTAAATCCTTTCTACTCGGTGACAATTGAATCAATAGTTGACATGACGAACCCATGCAACATCTAGCACTCTGCATACTCCACCTCAACATCCATACAAGGTACGTTTAATGTCAAAAAGAAAGAGAAAATTTTGAACTGTAGTGAATGCAACTGAACAAATCTTTCTATGAGTTGTTGTTGCCTTGAAAAGTCGCATCAATCCAGCGATCCCTGAGGAACGACGTCTGAGCTATCTTGGCCAAGCCCCTGATCACTATCGATGGTGTTGCCTCAACAGGAACCTAACGCACACGTTTTCGTTGGATCTGTGGGGCACGTTTTTACTACCCGTACGTCCGAAGGTACAGTAGTTGGCGCCATTTGTACGGCAATCCTAAAGAAGATTTCTTCCTTTCTTGCAGAATTGACCAAAACCATGTTAACGTTCTCGTAGCATGTTTACTAGATTTCATTTGCTAGTACACTACCCCGTTTCATGCTTGTATGCACCCTTTGCCCCCGACGTCCAATGACGGTTTCCGAACCACCGTGTGAAGACTTTGTTTTGCCCCTGAAAGCAGTAAGCACTTATTTAAGACTTCATTCGGGCTTCTAGGATAGCATTGAAAGCGGTACACACCAGAACATTGATCATCGTCTCCGTTCGGAGTAGGATCGTTTGTCAAATTTGGAGTTGTGGCATGGTTCACGGTCCGAGTACTCCCCAAAGATAAGCTTGCTATGCTTTCTGGGGTTTAGCCCGCATGCACGTGTAGGACACTTGTGGGTTTTTTTGGAATTCACTCTTTCTCAACCAAAGTCAGGGCCCGCAGATCCACTAGCAGGGGAAAGAGGCATGCACCCTCTTCAGCCATCGCCGGTGTACAGTTGGGAGGCGCCTTCGTCAAAGAGGGTGACAGATGCACCGCCTGGCCCAGATGGCCTGAGAGTGTTGGCATTGCAGGTATCTGACGTGCATGCCGCTCATCCTTCCCCATAGGCCTTGATCGAGGTGGGATGTCCGTTCGTAGCAGGCCAAAAGGGAGGTCCTCTTTAACAAGCTAGAAGGCTTCTACAAAATTGCTGGAGTTGGACCAACTTGCCTCCGTCTAGGTGACACGGTGGTGTACATTGCTGGAAGCCAAACCAGACACTTGGAGATATGTCTGGGTGCTCAGAAAGCTTACAATAAGTGTCCTCCTACATTATAAAATGCCCCTACTCGTGCTGAAATATGTAGGGAAATCAAGCCGGCATAGCGTGCCATCCTGCACGACAAGGTTCTCAATGAATGGGGGGAAAAACAGGAAAACAGAGGAGAAAAGGGGTTGCTAAGAGTGTGTTGATAGGCAATGGGCATCGAGAGCCGGCATCACATGTCCGCCCACAGGGCATGAGTCACCCTGCCCGCGCTGACAGGACAACGGGTGGCTGGGCAGGGGGGTTGGTCAGCTATTTGGAGAGGACACGGGGCTATGCAACCTCGGCGAAGGAGGACATAGTGGTCTATGCCAGCTGGCACATCCTTGCCCTGTACAAGCTGGGGCGGTACAGCGCTGCTGCCGAGGAACTTGCCAATCTGGGGGACCTGGAGAGCCTTGCCTCAGGTCAGACCGCTCCCGTTGGACGTCAGCCGAGGTAAATGTAGGGGAGGGGGTGGGAGGGGAATGAGTGGGGGGATGGAAGGAGACGCAGAGAGGAGAGGGCAGGAGAGAGGGGGGAGGAGGAGGGGGGAGAGTGGGAGGAGAGAGGGAGAGGGAGGGAGGTGGAGAGAAGGGGGGGGGGGATAGAACAGGAGGGAGAGGGGAAGGAGAGAGAGAGAGAGAGAGGAGA
>KV908345.1:360000-370000 GCA_002005505.1 Botryococcus braunii | reverse complement strand
TCATGATGGGTGATGCTGACTCAGCAGCTGCCTCCTTCGCCAAGGCCGCCGGGGGTGCCGACTCAGCAAGCCGCTCCCCAGGGGCACCCGGGAACGCTGACTCAGCGGCCTCCTCGGGCCCCCAGGTGGCCGGGACCGCTGAGTCCGTGGCTGCCTTCTCGTCACGGGCGGGCGGGAACACCCAGCAAGAGACCCTGTTGGCCCGACGCTGCAACGCCTTGGTGGCATTTGCCAAGGGGGACTTTCCTGGTACCTCAGCACACTCTGTCAGCTGCTTGGTGTCCTGGGTGTCCACGTGGTGTCCTTGGTGCCCACGTGGTGTCTTGGGTGCCCCCATGGTGTCGTGGGGCCCCACATGGTGTCCTGGTTGTCCATGTGATTTCCTGGGTGTTCTGTGCTTGGCATGTGATTTCCCGATACCTGCATAACTTCCTGCGTGCCTGCATGACTTCAATCTGTTTCCAATTTTTTCACATGATCGTCCAAACATCCACACGAATCCCACAGAATCTCCGGAGCGTCCACATTGTTTTCCGGTTTTCCGCTTTCCACTAAAAATCTCCAGGTAAAAAATTACAAGATTTTTTGAGTATCCAGATTATCCCCACCTGATTTTCTATCTATCCAAAGGACTTTAACCTGACTTTCGAGTTGCCCACATGTTTTCCACTCGCGTGTTCCCGAGCAAACACACATGATTTACCGCACCCGTGTGGATGTCCCGCACGGTCTCCCGGGTATCCCCACTATGTTTTCTCTGAGGCTTCTCCATGGTGGACAAGGCCCTCTTCCCTCTTCCGTTCACTTCAATAGTAACATGTGTGTTATCCCATACGATTTACATCGCCCGCATGGACGGACACAACAAAGTTGACGTGCGATCCTCCTAACCCCGCCACCACCTTCAAACCCACCCAACTCCCCAAACACACACACACACACACACACACACACACACACACACACACACACACACACACACACACACACACACACACACACACACACACAGACACGGACACACGCACGCACACACACACACAGACACACACACACACACACACTCACACACACACACACACACACACACACACACACACACACACACACACAGACAGACACACAGCTGTGTGGACTGAGGAACACCATGTGGAATTTGGGGCAAAGATGCAGTGGCGGAGCTGGGTTTTAGGGCAACAGGCGCAGCGTTTGGGATTTGGGGGCAGAAGCCGTGTGAACTGAGGGACAGCGCGTTGGATTTGGGGCAGAAGGTGTGTGAAGTGAGGGACAAGGTGTGGGATATGGGGGAGAAGTCGTGTGAACTGAGGGCAGCGTGTGGGATTTGGGGCAAAGGGGCTGCGGCGGAGCTGGACTTGGCGTTAGAGGAAGGGCCGGCAGATGCAGAGGCTCTCAACAACCGAGCCATTTGCCAGTTGTACCAGACCGATCTCACCGGGGCCGTCCAGGCAAGCTCCTCGCCCTCCCCCTCTGCTCAAATCCTCTTGAACACCGCAGGTTATTGTGTGTGTGTCTCTCTCTGTGTGTGTGTGTGTGTGTGTGTGTGTGTGTGTTGTGTGCATTAAGAAATGTGCTTTCTGGAAAAGAAGAAGTGAATGGGGAGATTTTGGAAATATGTGCTTGATGCGTGTGGGTGTGTATGTGTCTGCGCGCACGCGGCCGCGCATGGCTGTGCCCGCGCCCCCCGGCCCGCGCTTTTGTCTGCTTCCAAAAAGAGAAAGCTATTGTTACGAAGACTCACTTGAAAAAGACATGACTCCGGCTTGGATGGGGTGAGTGGCTTCACGACCCCGGGGGGTGGGGGGGGGGGTGAAGGTCTTGGAGGATGCACTGCAGCAAGGGGGACGGGAAGTGCTGCGGGAACCGCTGCTGCGGAACCTGTCCTGCATGTACGATCTGTACAGCGCGGGCCGGGCTGCCGCGTCAAAGTCCCGCCTCACTGCCTGGGCTTCCGGAGCTGGGCCCGAGGACTTAGACCTCTCTGAAGTTCGAGCTACGACTGTGTGATGCACGCACATTGACACCTTGTCTGCTAGTCCACGGCTGGATTTAGTTTTTCTACAGCGGAAAAACTGCCCTTTTCTCATTTGAGCCATAGGAAGAGGTGTGTGTATGTGGGTGTGTGTGTGTGTGTGTGTGTGTGTGTGTGTGTGTGTGTGTGTGTGTGTGTGTGTGTGTGTGTGTGTGTGTGTGTGTTCACGTTCTCTCTACCAGTTGGAGCAGCCCACGAGGGCTTTGCTATCAGTACCACAATGTTACAACATCATACGAAGACGAGTTGCACCTAGCTGTACAACTTGTACAGCATGATGTACAAAAATATACAACTGTATAGTTGTGTACTTGACCAACATGCTGTACAAGTTGAACAACATGCTGTACAATGAAAGCGGTGCTGACAGTGGTAGCATGCAGTATAGGTCTGAGATTTGTCGGTACTTGTCCAGCATGCTTCACAAAAGTCATAAAAGCGTTCCTGACAGTGGCAGCATACCGTACAGGGCTGCGAGTTGTTGCTGGTTGTACAACATGCTGTACAAAAGTCATAAAAGCTTTGCTGACAGTGGCAGCATACGGTACAGTGCTGAGAGGCTTGTTGCTGGCTGTACAACATGATGTACAAAAGTCGTAAAGGGGTACAGACAGTGGCAGCATACCGTCAACGGTTGATGTAGTGGTTCCTGTCTAGCTGTGCCTAGCTGTATTGTCGTAGTGGCGGTGCTAACAGTCATAAAGCTAGCATACCACACAGCAGTGCTAAGCTATATTGTCATTGCAAGTAGTCATTGCTGCTCCTAAGAGCAGGAGCAGTAGTTGCAGGATGGAGGGCCGTTGTAGGGCACTTCCGTACTAAGGGGTCTAAGGTGTGGGGCATTTGTAAAAAAGGGGCCTCTCGTTTTGAGATTATGTGCGTCCGCAAATCCCAACCCCTATGTGGCGCGAAGGGATTATAAGCCACCATTGTCGTGGCGCCTGTTGGGCGGAAACCTCACGCTGCGCTGAGCCAGAAGGGGTTGTTCGCCAGACCGAGCGGGGTTCGATACCCTTCACGAGCACACTCTTCCTCCCAAGAACTGCCCCCATTCCCCTGGGGCTAAACGCCTTTTCAAACGCCCTGTACGCAGTTCCGGGGGTGCCAGGCGTAGAGAGGGCGCGAGAAGGCAGGGTGGGTGCGAGGATGCTGTTTTTCCCCCAACTCAACAAAGAAAAAACAAAAACAACCACACCCCCCCCCCCCAAAAAAAAAAAAAAAAAAAAAAAAAAAAAAAAAAAGAGGGGAGGCGCGCGGATTATTTAGTCCGTGGACCATGTTTCATACATGCTGGGAGGATCTGTATCACTAATTCTGCATTAACGGAGCAGAAATGTCCGCCCCCGTGGCTGCGCTGATACACCGAAGCATGGCGAGCTGCGGGGGAAGCTGCATGCACGGAACTCGGGGGGAAGGGGTGCGGGGCCAGGAGGTCTGGAAAGGGTTGGAGATGCAAGGGGTGTGTTGGTGAGGCCAAAGCTTTATCTTGACACGCTGTTGCTGCTGAAACACAAATTGAAAAGTGGGGTTAGATTCTAAGTTGAAAAGTGGGGTTTCATTCTAAATTGACAATGGGGTTTTATGCTAAATTGAGAATGGGGGTTTCTTCTAAATTAAAAAAATGAGGTTTGCGAGATGGTTGCAGCTTAGATGGTTGCACTAGCATGTGGTTCACTTAAAGCGGACTTGCAAGTTGCATGCGGTTCATTTACCGGACTTTGACAGTGTGTTAGTGGAACACACACACACGCACACACACACACACACACACACACACACACACACACACACACACACACACACACACGCGCGCGCGCGCGCGCGCGCGCACACACACACACACACACACACACACACACACACACACACACATGCACGAACGCACGCACCCACACACATGCCGTACATGTAAAAACGCCCTGCAGACACGTCCTGGTCAACGGCTCCCTTGCTGCACATGGCCAAATGCAACGCGATAGTACTACTCCTAATGCAATGTAATAATGCAGTGCAATAATTGCAATGCAGCGTAATAATGCAATGCCATATGGCTTGTACCTCGGGGGATATGGTTTAGTTATGCTTCACTTGACCTCTGAACGCAGCTACCCACAAGGGCACGCATCCTCCACAACCACCCACAGACATGATCAACTGGCACACATGTGCGTGCCCCCGCGCGCGCGCGCGCACACACACACATGCGTCCCGTGTTCACATATCATTCTGGCACCCACGAGTTCCCCCAAATTCGGGGGCCCGAGACTGATATATTTCACTTTTACTTTTAATCCTTACCCCCCCCCCTCTCTCTCTCTCTCTCTCTCTCTCTCTCTCTCTCTCTCTCTCTCTCTCTCTCTCTCTCTCTCTCTCTCTCTCTCTCTCTCTCTCTCTCCTCCCCCTGTCTCCCTCTCTCTCCCTCTTCCCCCCCCCCCCCCCTTTCCCTCCCTCTCCCCTCGTGTTTTTTGAGAGAAAAGTGAATATATCAGGTTTTCTCTACCCCCACCCCCTCCCTCTTGTCTGGGGCCCCTAGATTCCGCGTACCCGTATCCAAGATTCCTGATGTGCGGTTACGATAGGCTTCACTCTTGATCATAAATCCCCAAAATTACCCTTGAATAAGTTTTCATGTCACCCCCAGAAGATTCCACTGACATCTTTCAAATTTCTTCAGCGTCTTCAAGCACCCACCCCAGGATTACGAGGCTGTAAGCTGACATGCCCACTGTGAGAAGTGCGAGGGCATGTTGTTGTGCCGGACCAAGCGTAGGTTCCTACCAGCTGCCTCATAACGTCTGTAAGCGGAGTCCACAACCGGGATGATCATCAGATGCCGATTAATGCCGAGGGCATTCGTCGGCCACCGCACGCTACACGGCGTGGGGCACTTTTCCGCACGGACGAGGAAAATGTGAGAGCAGATAAGGACCTTATCATGGAGGTGCGCACATTCGGTAAGATGACCGGTTCGTTCCCGTTTAAGCCGGCCGCACTATGTTACGGATGCAGGATCCAGGGTCTGGATTCCAGGCCCCTAGGCCCTTAGTAGACACAGGAAATACTGCGGCGTTCGGGGACCGAAATTTTGCTGAGGGCGAGTGAAAACTAAAAGTAAGTTTGTACCGTACTGTCCGCCGGATTGGCCATGCTGCTCTTCGGCATCTCCAATTGCGTTCTGCAATTGGATGATCTGGCCGGGATCTGATAAGCATTTGGACTGATATTGTCGCCGGCGTTGTGGCAATCACACCTCCCTGAATAACAGAATCTAGACTTCGGGTGGCAAAGCCTTCCTTGGGAGATAATGGCCTGCATGAGTGCTTCTGCTGTCCGCCTCAGTGGGTGTTTGGCAAAGCCGCAGCCGCCTGCTCCCTGTTGGACTATTGGTGTTTCTCGACCTCTCAATAGAGGCTCCGGATCTATTGCATCATACAATGCAAGGCTTTCCTTGAAGAGGTAAATCGTCTCGCGAGTGCTGGTGGGCAGGGAAGTACTCAAATCGGAGTGAGGACACGTCGTTCTGGGATTTCGGGAAACCAATAATTTTTTTTCCCGAGCCACGTATCAGAGTTGTCATTGGAAGGATGATCATTCTGCAAGAACATTTCAGAAATAAATGGCATATTATGTAAGTCAGCTACTAGATTTCCGACACTTGCGGCGACGCTTGGTGGCATTTGCAAAGTTCTTTCAATAATGATAGTTAGTTGTAGAGGACCTTTCAAAATGGCTCTAAAGATGCGACTTTAAGCGTTGACGGAATCGCACATTAAAAAGGTCCGGGGTTTTGCCAAAAAGGAATCCGAATCAGACGTCACCCTGGAGGGGCCAACAGGGACCTCAACAGGCTAGGTCGCTTTAACTCGCACCAATTGTAACAAATGATTGAAGATTCATGCGTGATTGACCTGCCCCAGGGGCCTGCTTGTTTTGGTCGGCGATTTCGTCTCTACCTTCACACAGACCTTCTGAGTGGGGCACTGCAGGCTTTGGGAATCTAAATGCCAATGAACGCTCCTTTCCATCAATTTTTAGTTGGGGTTACGGGGGCTGGCGTCTCTGCCGTGCAGTGTATTCTAGAGGGGCCTTCCTTCTGCTTCTCTCAGATCGACCCTTACCGATCTGCGACGCGAAACCGCGATATCAGCGCGATTCTTTGCGGAATTTTTTACTAACAGATTATCCTCGAACATTACTCTCAATCCTGGTGTTCTTTCCTTCACATAAAAGGAATCGGGTCATTGGCACTAGAGAGTGCCGTCATGCTGCCGGCAAAAGGCAGCAGACGGGATAACCCATTGCCTAGTGCTTCAATTGGAAGGCACGCTTTCAAGATTGTAGGATGCGCCTGCTGGGAACTTCTGAATACCCGCACCAGGATTTGGAGCTGGAACCGTCCACATTTTTGGGCGATCAATTCCAAGGGCCCAAGAGGATGTGAAAAGGAGAGTACAAGTAGTCAGCAGTTCCTTCGCAACAAGGCCTGAATCCCACTACAGTCCAATATCAGTGAACGCAGAGGCCTTTTATAGACGGCAAGCATCATATAGAAGTGTGCGAAACTACTCTCTGACCGATGGTTCCCACTGCCAATCGCAACTTGCGTCTCACCGGGCAGGCTGTACCAGGAACAGAGACCTGGGTGTTCCCTTTGAAGAGGTTTCCACAGCAATGGACAAAATCCTGTTCTTTCATATCAAGGGGATGCTTGTGGGCTGGGTGCGCAGTGGGGTCCACCTGCCCGCCCGCCTGGAAGTGCGGGCTGCTGCTGCGGCTGCCGAGGTGGAGAATGGCAGTACAGCGGTGGCGGTACAGGATCTTGGGGGTGCAGCATGGCTGGGGGCCTTCTTTGCAGCCCTGGCCAACAACTTCACTGTGGATGCGCCGCTTCTCCTCAAGGCAAGTGTTGCCCACACCACTGCAGCTCCTTTTCAGCCTCGGCGGAAAATTTCTTGCCGTGTCATTTGAGACTTTGTCCCAAACTGTGCTTAGCCGAATGCAGTAGAGACCCCAACCCCTTCCCCCACCCCGTTCCCCCCCCCCCCCCAAAACAACCCCGCCAGCCCGTGCATGCGCCTGCACGCGCACGCGCGAGCACACACACACACACACACAGACATGCACACACACACACACACACACACACATACACACACACACACACACAGAGAGAGAGAGAGAGGGGGAGTGTGTGTGTGTGTGTGTGTGTGTGCGTGTGTAGTCTGTGGGGTATCGGGGTGTTTGTGTATGTGTGTGTGCACACGCTACGATAGTTCTTGGGGCGGGCTGTTCTGCGTCACCTGAGGCTTTGTACAGGGCGCAGCTTGCCAGAATGCATGGATGCCCTCCCCCTCCCCGCCCCGGGAAAAAACATACATCTCACACCCCCCCCCCACACACACACACACACCCCACACACACACAGACCCTCCCTCTCCCCCACCCCCCCCCTCTCTCTCTCTCTCTCTCTCTCTCTCTCTCTCTCACACACACACACACACACACACACACACACACCCCCGCGCACTTCAGTTGTAGACAATAAGAGGATCAGGCGTCGCGGCGAAAGGGCGGCAGGGCGGGCACAGGTGATGGCTACGGTGACGATCTACAATGCAGTGGCAACGGTTTTGATGGCGGCCCCCAACAAGGACGAAGTGACTTCCATCATAGCCCCCTGCGTGCTGGCAGCCGCATGCTTGGGGCTCAATGGGGGGGATTACGGCACCATCACCGTCGGCATCTTCTCCTTTTTCACCCTCAAGGGCCTTGGGGTGCGCCGCCCCCTCCCCCCCCCTCCCCCTTGCCCCAGTTTAAATACAAGAATCTGGGGGGAAAGAGGAAAATAGGAAGGACGAAAGAAAGACTCAAGAAGAAAGAAAGAAGAGGAAGGACGAAATTTTGGCACCCTGTTCGTTCCTGGTCAAATCCTCCTCTTTCCGCATAGGCAGGTTTGGTTTGCCAATCTTGTGCTGTCGTGTGGGTAGCTGCGTGTGCCTTGCTCCCATTTGTTTTTTCATTAAACCAGGGTAGGTCAGCGAACTCTGACCATAAACTAATGTGATTAGTTCTCCCCAACCCCCCTTCTCCGCCTGCCTCCCCCCGTCTCACACATGCACGCACCCACCCACCCACCCACACACACACACACACACACACACAGACACACACACACACACACACACACACACACACACAGACACACACACACACACACACTCTCACACACACACACACACACTCACACTCACACTCACACACACACACACACACACACACACTCGCACACCCACCAACACACACACTCACACTCACACTCACACACTCACTCACTCCCTGGGTGTGCTGGGAGAACACCCGGTCCAGAAGCTTCCCTCTCGTGTCGTGAGATTAGACAGCTTTTACAGTGTGTCATGAGAATCTTGTCTGGGACTGACCCGCTTTCCAAATATGTTGAAGGAGAGACAAATGTGAGTTCATGTGGTGCACTGGGCTCATGTGTTGTTTCCGGGGCTTTGAGAAGGGCCGGATTCCCCTTTCTGAAAGCTCAGTTGGTCAAATGGGTAAACGCGGGCTAACCGCGTCCAAACGTGCTGAAACTGGGAGAAATGTCTTGGGGGCTGACCGGCTTCCAAATGTGCTCAATGTGTGCGGGAGGAGTGTGCTGGGACTGGTCCCTTCCACATGTGCTTACTTTCTGGAGAAATGTGTTGAGCCCCCAGCTGCTTCCAAACATACTGAATTTGGGAGAAATGTGTTGGGGACTGGCGGCTTCCACATGTGGTTCACATGGGGGACATGTGCTGACCCCACTGCTTCCAAATGAGCGTTATGTGGGAGAAGGGTGTTGAACACCGCACTGCTTTCTGAGAGTGTTGTGTGCAAAGCGCAGTTGCCAACGTACGCCTGGCTGGGGATTTTTGCGACCTTCTTCCCGGCCGTCATTAAGGGATTTGGCCCACAGTGGCTGACGGCTGCTTGCGCTGCATCCTCTGCCATCTCTCTTTATCGGGTGGGCTCCCTGTCCCCCCCCCCCCCCCGCCCCCAACCCCCCTGGCCCAGCCCAGGAGTATTGGGGTGGGAGTTTACAGCTCTCGGCCCCATCTTCCTTTTTCTAAGCCCACCGGCCTTTTCAATGGCGGGCGGGCGGGCGGGCTGCCGTCATAGTAAACATACCAAGCGCATGTGCACGTGCGCGTGCGTGCACACACGCACACACACACACACACACACACACACACACACACACACACACACCCCCACACACGTGTGCGGGTGCGCACGCACGCGAGTGCACATGCATGCTTTACACATGCATGCTTTACACTTACCAGATATCTGCAAACCACACACAGTTTACAGATATCCGAAACCGCACACAGTTGACAGATATCTGCAGACCGCACACCTTGTACACATATCTGCAAACCATAGACACTTAAGAACACATATCTGCAACACACCAACACTCAACAGATGTGTCTGCAAAGCAGCCGTGTGTCTTAACGTCAGACATGTGAGTTACTATGCACATTAGAGCAATCCAGCGCGCGTGATGCAACGTGCGCAACACAACGGCGGGTGGCGTAATGTGCTTTACCCGTCACGTGCAACCGCGCTTTACTGAGGCTTGGCGGTCTGTGGAACGGGGGAGGGCAGGGGTCAAAGGGGTTGAAGGGGGTTCTGGACGCCGGGATCCTGGCTGCGACCGCCTATGTGGTTTACAAGGGCATTTTCCCCCTCTGGGTGACGTGCGGAGGAATCTCGGCCGCCATCTGGAGCGCTGTTGCTCACACCCTGGCGGTTCTGAAAGTCTGAGCATTCGCCCTCTGATGACCCATCATCACCAACATTATCACCAACATGATGATCCGTCATCAATAACATCACCACCCCTACCGATGACCTGTCATCACCAACATCATCATCACCATGATGATTTAATTATCA
>KV908345.1:337500-357500 GCA_002005505.1 Botryococcus braunii | reverse complement strand
CACACAGATTCCAGAAGGGCCACCCAATCGAACGCCATTATTGAGGCATACACGCCTCAGAGGAGTAAGAAACTCTCTTCTTCTCAGAGAACGCATAAATGCGCGCGCGCACGTGTGTGTGTGTGTGTGTGTGTGTGTGTGTGTGTGTGTGTGTGTGTGTGTGTGTGTGTGTGTGTTTGTGTGTATGTGTGTGTGTGTGCGCCCGCGCACGTGTGCGTGCATACCGACGCAGGTCACTGGAATTTGTAAAGGGGCACTTTTCAGGGGTTGAAAGCGAGTATCCAAGATAAAAGTAAAAACTGAAGAGGGAGTCTCCACTTTGAAATTAAGAAGATGGTTATCCAAGTTGTTTGTATCACCGCTTAACAGCAAGAGGTCCAATGTGACAGGTTACAACAGCATGAAAGGGCACCAAACCTGCAGGAAAGAGGTCCCACGTGATTCACGAGGTACGATGACCTAATAAATTATAAAAGAGTCACACGCCCTCAAAGTCACACACCATCCGACATAGCGATTAGTTTCAGCGTTCCTCAAAGCCTGCAATCTGATGACCAGCAAGTACCTAGCTCTGCAGCAAGCATGCTTCTTGACCAACGCCCACATTTTCTCCACGTGTGCCAGGTCACTGCACATTTTACACTTTTCTGACGCCTGGGGCCTGTAAGGTGCCCGTCCGGAGCAGCGCAACGCCTGTTCACGGCAGTGATGTATTCACATGCGTGGGTACAAAAAAAAAAAAGTCTGGTGCTGTACCTGCACCTGAGGTACAAGCGATGCGGTACGGTTATCAAGGGCATGTGAACACATGCAATTGTTAACACATACCACCGTAGAACGAGGTACAATCCCGGTCCTTGCCGAGCCTGGAGCCTCTGATGCGCACTACAACATTGAGATCTTAAAGGGGAGCATATGCGAATTTCAAACATATGAACAATACTATGTTTGTTTAAATAGAGAACTCTATCAATATGTGCCCACAAAGCACGACTGGAATTTATCGGTAATTCCCAGTTATCAAATAACGGCACCATTTCCGCAGAAAACTAAAATACATTCACAACTTCAACAGATCCCGTACGACTACATTTCAACTGTGTATCAGCAGTACAACAAGACACGGTCCGACCACGCAGACGTACAATCGGCAGCGGAGATGCCACAGAAAAGTAATGGCCCTCATTCTCTGCGTGAGCCGGGTCATGCACACTTCAAACTTTTCTCCTTATTAGCCCCTCCCATAAGGTTGGAGGCTAAACACAAAGGCCAAGGAGGCCGAACCCCTCTTCTCGTTCAGAAGCTTACAATGGAGAAAAGGAACACGAGGGCTGGGGAGGACGGGGGGGACGCAGATCACAAGCTGCGTACATGTAACAGCATCCCTCCGACAACCCCGCACAGCCCCTTCCCGCCTGCCAACGCAGCAGCTCCATACACCCGCCACAACTGCGTCAATCCGACAAAACCAACCACCTCTGCCGCCTGTAACATCCCCGCCCATCCGCTCCACACACACATACTGGGTGCGTGTGTGTGTGTGTGTGTGTGTGTGTGTGTGTGTGTGTGTGTGTGTGTGTGTGTGTGTGTGTGTGTGTGTGTGTGTGTGCGCGCGCGCGTGCCTCCACCGACCACCGTGTCAAGCCCACACCCCTCCCCAAAACCCGATAGCCAAGCCCATGAGCCGGCGCAAGCTACTGCCGTGCCCGTTCCGACGCGCCTCAAACGCATCCCGCATCTAAGGGATCCCCAATCCCACGTATACGGGATCACCAATCCCGCATTTAAGGGATCAAAAACGGGCTCGACGGATCCTTCAACAAGGGACAGCTATTCACAAGAGGCTGTGCAACATACAGGGACACATGCTTTGCGGGTTGGACATGCTTCACGCATTAGCATTTAGCATGTGACCGAGCTGGAGAGCCTGCCGCACGGCTGGCGCAACGTCATCGACGGGGAGCGCGTCGGGGCTATACAAGATTGGGCGGGTCAATGGATGGAGCAGGAGCGCGAAGGCCAGAATCCCCACGGGCAGGGCCAGCCGCGCGCGGGGATGACGTAAGATTCCAGGAAAGTCCGGGAACCCCATCCAATTGCAGAACACGTGTGCGGCCAGCGGCGCGGCAAAGTGGCCCGTCCGCAGAAACAGGTAGGTTGCATACCAACCGAAGACCGTTGTGTACCCCACCTGGAACACTGCCTGCATGCAGGACACGCTTCGGTTTTTCAGCGACCGGCTACTCTATTGACAGGAGCTTGCACACATGACCCGAGTTTTGAGTGCCCAAAATATGCCTTTTTCGTCTTGCACTGCCTGCATGTGGGACACATGGTTTACGGGTTGGATGTACTTCGCTTTTTAATTGAGCAGTGCCTGTGCAAGGAGGATGCGCCTGCTTCCGGCAAGGAGTTGGTGAGAGCAAATGCCTGGTGAAGAGTTGTGGCCCTGATACCAGCTATCTGCTAGAAAAAAGTGTCAAGTGTGCATGACCCGGCACACTTTACAGTGCTGGTGTCCCGAAACTGCTACTCAGCCGGAGACCCCCCAAGAAGGAAAATCACGTTCTGCAGAGGTCGAATCTGCGACCAGCAACTTAGAAGGTCGCTGCTCTTTCCAACTGAGCTAAGAATGTGTTCAGTAATCGTCTATCACATATCTGCTCTTTTTTGTTATCTTTGCTCTGTGTGTGTGTGTGTGTGTGTGTGTGTGTGTGTGTGTGTGTGTGTGTGTGTGTGTGTGTGTGTGTGTGTGTGTGTGTGTGTACGCGTGCGGGCGCTCTTCTTCTCCCCCCCGGAGGACCGGGGGGGGGGGGAGCGGGGCGGGGCGGGGCGGGGGACTACAATAAGGGACTACAAGAATCTCCACTGGAGATGCTCTAACCCAGCATTCAGATTCCAGAGCGAGTCAAGAACGTACTGCCCATTGTATTGCAGAATCAACGTACTACAATATAGCTTTGGTTCAGACAAATTAGGACATTGCCGTAGATCAGTCAGAAATTCCAGATAACTTTAGCGCTCTTGAGTATCATTATTGGGCAGGTGGAAATACAATGCCCCGCACACAGTCACGGCTGTGTGTTACCTGTACGAGGGCATCTTGCAGTGGGACCCCCTGGAAGAGAACGTTGAGAATGTGGTTCTGCACGTGCGCCAAGCCGAAGAAGAGCGGAGACAGCCACTGTGTGCGGGCCAGGCTCCAGCCCTACCTCAAGGCCCCTTGTCCGTAAAAAACGGGGAGGGAAAGGTAGGACATGGAAAACAACACACAAATAAAACAGAACAACAAACAGAGCGAAAAAGAAGAGAAGAAGGACAAAAAAGGATGAAAAAAAACAACACAAACAACCATCACATGATGTACGGCTTAGATCTACTTCGTTCTAAATTTAATGCAACAAGATGTTGGGCACGCTTTGCCTTGGCCGGCGATTTCTGGATAGATACCCACACGTTCTAGATACCCACACGTTCGCCCCACGGTACTACAGAGAACGCGACAGATGTAGTACCGTGGGGATGTACTGCAACATGTCCAGATGTCATGTAATCTGTAATGTTGTAAGGTACTACAGAGAACGTGACAGATGCTTGCAACATGTAGAACGACTGAAATTGAAAGAGTGCATTGTATCTGATCCGCAGAGCATGTACCTTGAATGCTGGTGTGCACAAGCCGGGGGCCAACAGAAACGAACCTAGACAGCAGGACATAAACTATGGAGATTTAACATCAGTCGTGGACATATTGTGTGGGATTACATATGTGCACATCCTCTGTATCCTGCGTCAGTTAGTCAATGTTCTAGGCTATCACTCAACATGTAGTACCATGTCAGACTAAAAATGGATACAACACACTCTATTTCTTGCATGTGACACCCCGCTGCCATCCTTCCTCGATGCCATACTGCAGCCCCAAGAGGCATCCTCGTCTTTTTGAACCAAGGACGTCAAGAGGGAAAGGCTATGACGATATAAAGTTTAGGTAGTTTAAAAGAAAGGGTATGCATTCTTGAAGAAACTTGGGAGGACTTGGGGGCGGGGCTTGGGTTGATAGTGGCGGGAGAGGAGTGATGTTAGGGGGATAGGTTGAAGCTGTGGGGGAATAGGTTTATGCGGGGGAAATAGGTGGCGGGGGGTGTTATTGGGACAGGTTGATGTTTAAGGAGCAATTGATGCTGGGTGAATGGGATGATGCTTGGGGGTTGGGATGATGCTAAGAGGAATGGGTGGATGCTGTGGGGAAAAGATGGATGCTACGGGAACAGGTTGATGCTGCTGGGAATAGGTTGATGCTGTGGGGATAGGTTGATGCTGTGGGGATAGGTTGATGTTTGGAAAACGTGTTAATGCAGTGGGTATTAAGATCATGTTTGTCGGGGAATGATGCTGTGGGGGATGGGTTGATGCTGGGGAAGCTGTTGGTGGATGTTGTGGGGCATGAGTTGATGTTATGGGGATAAGTCGATGCAAGGGAGAATACGTTGAAGCTTTGGGGCACAGGTTGATGCTGTGAGGAATAGATTGAACCTGTCGGGCATAGGTTAAGGCTAGGGAGAAAAGATTGACGTTAGGAAGTTAAGTCTATGCAATGCAGTAAATGTTGAATCTTTGGGGCATAGGTGAACGCTGTGGAGCATAGGTTGATGCTGTGGGGCATAAATTGCTGCTAGGGGATAATAGGCTGACGCTGTGGGGAATAGGTTGATGCTGGGGGAGTAGGTCGATGCTGTGGGGATTACGTGGATGCTGTGGGCCATAGGTTGATGTGGCAGGATGATGCTACGGTGGGGGATGGTTGATGCTGGGCAGATAGGTTGATCTTTTGGGGAAAAGGGCGATGTAAAAAGAGTCGGGTAAGTGTACGAGCATGGGAAAGCACCTGCAGTAACACGAGTGGGGCCAGACAGGCCCGGAACACGAATTCTTCGGCTAGTGGCGCCACGATGAACCTCCGAAGAGCCTGCACTTCCCCTCTCCTCGTCATTACGCTTCTAAGCATATACGCTTATAAGCTCCTGGATCCTGTCTAATGGTTTGGCTTTGAACTCTATAACAATTGTTCTCCCTCCAGAGGGAATTTGTAGATCTACGAATTCCTCTAACAAATGTTCTTCTTCCTTTATGAGCTCCTTGAACGCATGTTCTCCCTTTTTGAACTCCTCCACGCATGCTCTCCCTTTATTACCTCCTCTAAAACATGTTCTCATTTTAAGAAACCCTGAACCCTTAACCTCTGAAACATGTTCTCCTTTGAAGAATTCCTCTAATAACTGTTCTCTCTTCATGATCTTCTCTACTAACACATGGTCTACCTCTGTGAACTCTAACAAATGCTCTCCCATCAAGAACTCCTGACATGTTCTCCCTTCATCAATTCCTTAAACACGTGTTCTCCCTTCATGAGTCTTCTCCTCTCAAACAGGGGTTTTACGAAACACCTATGGAACCGTCCCCCCAATGACTTATCCTTCGTATGGAAATATCTCTACCACGACGCATCTCGATACGGGATCTACTCTCCTACAAAACATCTCCACACGGAAATATCTCTCCTACATTTCGCATACGAAACATGTCCCGTGGAAATATCTGTCCCGCGAAACATCTCCAAACGGAAATTTCTCTCCTACAGAACACCTCCACCATGGAAATATCTCTCCTACAAGACATCTTTCCTCAATAAAACATTACTCCACACCACCACCTCCACACGACTCATCCCAATGGAAATCCTCCTTCCTGCAAGTATCTCGCCTAACAGATCTACCCTTAGCAAGCACACTCTCGGCACACTTGGCCTCTGGCGTCAAGCACCTCGTTACAGGATTTCTTCCTCACAATACATCTACCCAAAAGCCACCTCTCTCGAACAACATCTTTGGGAGATGTCCCCAAAACATCCCATATTTGACGAACATTCCTGCGCAATTTCACGCTGACAATCCATCTGCCGTTGGCCCCTTCCAAGGGAAAGAGAAATATGGGCATGGCATCCTCTTAACCGCTGAACGATGAGAGAACCAAGACAGACAGATCAGCGGTGTGTCACTGCCCCAGTCACAGATGATCTGACCTTTGGAGTGAAGTAAACTGTTTTATTTATAAGAAAGAGTGAATTGTTTTATTTATACTCTTCCCCCCCGGGTGGGGGGACAGCCAAGCACAGGACTAGGACCTCCAAACCCTGCAAAGTCAGAATTCAGCCCTAACGAGGATATTCGACCTTACTGGAATCATCTGCCTCCGTACAAAATCTGTATCCAAAACTCCCACAACACACACACACAGACACACACACACACACACACTCTCCATTGCGCGCGCGCGCGCACACTCTCTCTCTCTCTCTCTCTCTCTCTCTCTCTCTCTCTCTCTCTCTCTCTCTCTCTCTCTCTCTCTCTCTCTCTCTCTCTCTCTCTCTCTCTCTCTCTCTCTCTCTCTCTCTCCATTGACTGGTTGCAGCAACACAAACCGCCCACCAGAGTAGACCTTGTTTTATAATTTCCCCAGCCCGGCGTGGCAACCAAGAGGCACGCCGCTGAGCTCTTGGCAACAATGGCAGAATCAACACCGACACAGAAAGCGCTCTTTAGACACATAAACAACCGCCCGGCCGACCGACCGACCGACCGACCAGCAAACGAACAGACACATGGGGTGATGCGCTTCGGGTGTACTCCTACGATCCCCACCCCCCCTGTATCTCCCCCCCCTCCGGGCGCTCTCTACCCCTTTCCCCCCCTCTCTCTCTCTCTCTCTCTCTCTCTCTCTCTCTCTCTCTCTCTCTCTCTCTCTCTCCCTCTCTCTCTCTCTCTCTCTCTCTCTCTCTCTCTCTCTGTCTCTCTCTCTTCCTCTCTCTCTTGCTCCCCCCCTCCCCCCCCCCTTCTCTCCCTTCCTCCCTCTCCCCGTCCACCCCTTTCCCCTGCGCTGACGAGATTTCGGAAAGACGTCAGACGGGCGTACCACAGCACTCCAGCCGGTGAAGGGCCACAGGCAAGCGTGGCTGAAGCTGGGGACGGCGCGCGACGTCGTTTCGCCGAGTGTCAGCCACAGCGGGCCGGCAAACAGCAGTGCCGTGACCGCAACGGGGATCGCAACTGCCTGCAAGCATCCCTCCCTCTGCAACCCCAGCAGCTGATGCAAAGGCGGTTTGCTCCTGGCCTCCCCTCCTCCCTACCCGCCCTCCACCAGGCCCATCTGTCAGTGACAGCAAGCCTCGGAAAAATTGTGAAGTGTGAATGACCCCGCACACGCGGAGGAAATGTTATGTAAGCACCACAAAGAAGGGCTCCGTAACCCCCCTGGACAGACACGAACCGCCTTTCCACCACCCAGCAAAACCAAGGCCTTGAGGAATAGCACATTACTATCACCTTTTGTCTCTGGCCCCTAGATTCCGCGTACCCGCACGCCGGATTTATGGTGTGCGGTCAGGATAGGCTTCACTCCTTATTCTAAATTTGCATTTAACTGCTCCCTGGTGGTTAAGTCTATCACTGCGGTGAACTACCACTGACTTGGTCAGTGACAAGGAGGTTTGGATTACGTAATTTCCTGTGACCTGTCTGTGGGAGGGTGGCTCGACCTATGTAAATTACAGAACGTATTCTCCACTGGCCTTTCAGTGACACGCAGCATCATGCATAACACATTTACCAATGTCCTGTCAGTGACAACGAGGCTCGCATAACTTAACTTACCACTGCTGACCTGTGACGGAGGCTTGGATTACATAAGTACCACTGACCTGGCAGTGACACGGAGGCTCGATTTCGTAATTGCCGCTGAGCGAATGCTTGGAAGGAAACAGGAGATGTGGTGTATGTAGAATGATTGTCGGCGGGGCAGGCAGGGGGGTGTCTAAGCACGTTGGCCCCCAAGCAGAAAAGAGCAAATGCTTGGGAGGGAACACAAGGTGTGGTGTCAGTAGAGGATGTCAGATGACACAAGGTGAGAATGTCACAGGATGTGCTGTGTGTGAGGGGACACATTTATACCCCCACACATTTAATCCCCCCCCCCCCCCGCGGGAGGAAATTCCTTAAATCCGGGGTATAAATACGTTAGCCAATGCAACAGCCAGCAAGTCAGCCTGCCAGCCAGCCTCCGTGGAGAGGAGTGGTGTGGAGGCGTGCAGGTGTGGAGCAGGTACCTGGTTCGAAGCCAGCTCAAAGCGGAGAGGAAGCCATGCCACCGAGCACCACAAAAGGATGGCAACGCTGCGGAAGTAGATTGTGGATGGCTCGTCCCTGGCCGCCCTTGGCCGCAGATAGAAGGGTGCCACATAACCCACCACCAACACCAAGGGCAGCCACTCGCGCATCGCAGCCTTCCTCCTCCCACCTGTATTCGTCCGGAGATATTATTTATCTGCGCCTTGGGAGCCTCGCGGAGCCTCCCCCTCCAGACCCCTCTATTAGCCCTGCCTGGCACAATCCGCGCGCTGGGAGCGTTCCCTCCTCCAGAACCCTCTATCTGTAAGCTAGCCTAATTATCTGCGCCTCGGGAGCCCTCCCCCCGGGGACCCACTATTTGACCAGCCTTATTTATCCGCGCGTTGCCTACAGCCTCCCCCCCCCCCCCCCCAAAAGGGAAACCCTCCGAATTTCCGACCTGTATATCCACGCCTTTGGAGCCCCTCCTCCTCGAGCCTCTCTATTACCGCAAAACAATCACCGACGCACTCTGGCCTGTCCTCCTCAAATCTGGAACTTACCCGACTTACATCTGGAACAACCCGATTTATTGATGCAACTCAGCACTCCACATGCTGGAAGCCTGTTCGCTTTCCAACCGTCTCAATCCGTCACGGTTTCAGAGTCCTGTCATCCATCACGGTCGGAAAGGCGGACATCCGCACATTTCCTCCTGCCTCGACCTCTTCTTTCCGCCTCGATGTGGCTGCAGCCTAGCTACGGGCTAGTGCCTGGCTATGGGGCTGGTGTCCTTACTGTTGTGATAATTAAAATATAACTATCACAGAATAAAATATATATTTATCATAAAACTAAATATAATTATCATAAAAACAAAAAGATAATAAAAAAAGGGGAGCAGATTTGCAGCAGCCGCTCCTAAGGAATGGGACCAAGCCTTCCCGAAATTCTGCCCTGCTAAGGAAAAGAAAGTGTAAAGAATGTTAAAGCCGGGGACTCTCAATGCTGATTCTCTGATGACTGTGCAGGAATCAGCACAGACACATGGGCAGATCACGCATTGACAGCGCAATGAATAACTGCAGAGGCTCAGCTATGCCACATTGGCACATCCCCTGATGACAGCGTAATGACTGAATATGGAATCCGGTACGCCGCGTGAGCGAATCCCCTAATGATAGCGAAATGACTAATGGTGGGATCAGCTAAGCCACGCGAGCGGATCCAATGACAAGGCAATGACTGATTGTGGGGTCGGCTACCCCGCGTGGGTACATCCCCTCAAGTCAGCAAAATGAGTAATTGTGTGATCAGCTGCGCCACCTTGGTGGATGACCCAGAGACAGCAGATGACTTCTTGCATCACCAACAACTCCTACCGGGGATGCGCAAGTGGCCGCAAGATGACTGACGATTGGCTCAGCTAATCCTTGTAGCCGGATCCTGCAATGACAGGGAAATGCGATGTGGGATCACCTAATCTAAAGCAGACGGATCCTGTAATGACAGGGGAACTTAGAACTGGGATCACCTAACCCAGACTAGGCGGATCCTGCAATGACAGGGGAGCCTGGCTCTCTGGGATCACCTAACTCAAAACATGTGGAATCCTGCAATGATGGGGAACTGCGAAAGGAGGGCCGTGTTAGCCACAAAGCTCCTCAACCAAAGACTCGAAGCCAGATAGGGGTTCTCTCCCTCCCATCCCGTAACTTTTCTTCTTTCTCAGGTTGCATGGGCAGCTTAATGGGTGCGTTATAGATGTCGGTGCGGGATTACGACCCTAAACATCCTTGCGGGAGAATGACCCTAAACAACCGTGCGGGAGTACAAGCCTAGACGTCTGTGCGGGAACAGGATCTCGATATCCTTGCGGGAGCCAGACCCTAGATGTCTGTGCGGCCGTACGACCCTAGATGTTTGTGCAGGAGCACAAACCTCAAGTATCCGTGCGGGAATGCAACCCTAGATGTCTGTGCGGGAGCACGACCCTAAATATGCCTGCGTGAATACAATGCTGGATGTCTATGCTGGAGCGCGACTCTAAATATGCCTGCGGGAGTATAAACCTAGATGTCTGTGCGGGAGCACGAACCCAATCATCCGTGCGGGAGTACAACCCTAGATGCAAGGGAGCACGACCCTAAATATGCCTGCGGGAATAGAACCCTACATGTCCATGCAGGAGCACAACCCTGAATACGCCTGCGGGAAAACAACCGTAGATGTCTGTGCGCGAGCACGAACCTAATCATCCGTGCGAGAGTACAACCCTAGATGTCTGTGCGGGAGCACGACACTAAATTTCCGTGCGGGAGTATGACCCCAGATGTCTGTGCACGGGAGGATGCCCTTCACCTCTCTGGTGGAGCAACCAGACTTGAGAGCCAAATCAGGCTCTTCCAGGGGTAACCACCGGATCAGCACCCAGGCGGCCCCTTGTGCAATCGCAGCAGCTCAGCCTCTCCCACATCCGCCAGCAGGTCCGCAGTTTCCAGGCAGGCAGGTGAGGGGGGGGCTTCAGGGGTTCAGGGGGACTTTGAAAGCGCGGAAGAAGGTCAAGGTGACGGGCAAAAGGAAAGTACCGGTGACGGTAGCACGCAGTCCAGCTCAGCAAGTCTGTCTTTGGGAAAGTTCGCTACTGTCCTCCACTCGTAGCGGACTCCAATGCTTCAGCTGCCCCAGCCCTTGAGCGCTGCATATGTTCATATTAGCACCCGCTTCATGCCAGCACCCGCACCCCAGCACGCAGGTACTTGCTTTGAGGTCTACCACCACCGCTCTGCCCTGTGCCAAAACGCTTTGTTTTTAAGATTTTGTGTCAAGTATGTCTGGCCCAAACTCTACATATTGTAAAGGTGTCGTTTTGACTGTCTTTCAAATAAGAGTTCTCATTTTACATGATGTGCAAAAATGATTTACATCTCTCGAAATTCGCAAGCCGTGTTTCCACCAGTGGAAAGATTGGGATTCTGTACTGAAAGATCCCCTTCAGCAGAGAGGGCTGACTCCACTGTACGACTAAGATTATCACCTTAACATTGGTGTGAACAAACTTCAATGTGGTTGAAAACGCTTCACATCCTTGCAACGTGTAATGGACTAGGAAGGTGTGCAAGAAACACCCCGTGAGCCCACAAGCCAGGATGTGCGGGAGTCACAGAGGATTGAAACAGGTTCCACTCGCGTGCAAGGAACAGCCCATGCTTGGGGGAGTCAGGCTGTACCTCATGAGACTGAACGCTGAGGTTTGTATGGGGACTGTGGCCTTCATTTTGATGCCCTCAGGTACAGATACAGCTAGTGCGATAACTGAGGGGCTTTTACCTGGCAA
The DNA here is from genome assembly GCA_002005505.1 of Botryococcus braunii. Classification (NCBI taxonomy): domain Eukaryota; kingdom Viridiplantae; phylum Chlorophyta; class Trebouxiophyceae; genus Botryococcus; species Botryococcus braunii. The sequence goes on along the minus strand of KV908345.1, from coordinate 346,001 downwards.
CACGTCGTCTTCCCAAGTTCAGTAGCCTTGCCAAAAGCTGCAATGGGACTAGCAGAACTTTGAGCAGGATCTTCAACGCCGCGAGCAGGCTCGACTCAAAAATCTGCGTGCACCAGCAACATATTCGAATGACGTATTAACACGACGAAAGGCTACAATTAGGGCGAAGAGCGACAATGCTGCTGAAGGTAATCCCGCAAATGACTCATCTACGCGATCATCTGAGATGAACGTCATTACGAAGTAGGCTTCATCTTTAAAGTATCGTGTGGCTGCCTTTATAGCACCGTATGCTAATCCAGAAATATGTCAGTATGGGAGCCGATGATCCCCGTAGAGATATGTGGGGCATGATTCGGGATGGGATTAACTAGGTCGTCCTGCTCAAGATGTGGTCCAAAACTAACGACACGCATGCCTGCTAGTTGAAACGGTAACACATCTACCAACAAATTCCTATTCTAGCCGTACAGCAACGATGCAAGGCGGGGCCCTACCTCGTCCATGCCCGTTTTCCGAACCGATCTCTGGTTCGTCGAGGTCATACGCTTCAATTCTTCGCATCGGTACAAAAAGAAAGTCAGAACAGGAACTCCTATATTCTTCAGGTTGCAGAATCTGCGTCGTTCTGTCATTGCAGCGAGGGTGCCCCCTAGTCATCGGGGTAATATTCCTGCAGTACAGGTGCAAAACAAGTACGTGAAGAATTCACACACTATTGACTTGGATTCACGTACACGGGATTCTGGTTCAGATACTGATCACATCTGCAATCAGAATTCCCACCCAAACCTATAGACACAGGTACGGTGGAGACCCCATGGGCATGTACAATAACAGTTCTCACTATGACAATGTTCTCACTAATATGCTAGTGAAATCATTTCCCTGTTGGGGAACACCACCTTCACTTCTACACCACGCCTCCGTTTCCGTGTACATCCACAGGTTGCTGGGGATGCTGTGGATCCATCCGGATGACGGGGTCGCCCACAACAAACCAGGAACCAATTGTATGCACATTGGTCTGTCTGTGCTTTTTCTTCAAGGGCTTGGTTGTGCTGGGTGGAGACAAAGCAACTTCGTCTATGGGGGCCACGGGGAGTATTGGTGGTGCTTACATATTCTCGTCTCCGCGTGTGCCGGGGCATGCACACCTTAACTTTTTTTCTAGGTACATGAAGGATGCCAATCATCCGCAGCCAATGTCGTCTCGGTCACCGGTCACTGACCGGCGGTTAGATGATCGGACCGTGCAATGCACCGGCACGGAGACGCCGTGACGGCGTGCATGCATCGTACGATAGTTAAAAATATCGTACCGTCTAGCACCGTGCAGGCAGCACAGTACCGTACGAACATAGTGGTACTGGTAGCGGCTCCGTTGCATACAGTGTGCCGGTAAAAGCTAAGGGAGGCCACTTAAATCCTGCAGCTGTGGTATATAAGGGATAGTCTTTCAGGTAGCTGGCAGTTCTGTTGCCGGTGAACTCCAGTGCTTTTGAAGTCGGTCAAAGGTGATGCAATGTCCTGCTACTGCTATTGAAGGTGCAATTCAATACAGGAGGAGGCTGTCACTGTACTTGCGATGATTTGTGATAGAATATATGGTGCTTGATACCTTTCTAAATATTATTGAGTCACTGTCGAATAGTAAGAACTCGAAACACTGTGGTACGCCTTTATGATCTTTCGTTTGCCCGTTTGCTGCTTGTGTTTAATTTTAATTTTTTTCCTTTACTTGTTGGAAGTTTGCACGCAGTGGGGTGGGTCTTTATCATTCTTACGGACCGTAGACTTCAGGAGCACCCCGGTTTCCAGGGCGACTTGATGACAATCGCTGAATTTGATCTGGAAGAAGCTGTCGATGTACGTCCTGTCACTGTTTTCGCAGATTTCGTGGCTCAACTTTTTTTTTTCTGATCCCACTCCCATCTTTTGGTTGATGCGTAGACGGCCGCGGCGGCGTTCTTCGCTTGGCAGTCTGACCACCGTCAGAAGACGGCGCTGGATTCTGTGAAGCCACATTTAGAGACACCATATATAGACAGCCACGAAAACAGTAAGTTCTTGACTTCGTTCTAGAGAATCCATATCCCTTGGTGGGTCCCATTATATCGATCATGGGTCTGCAGGGACCACGGTGATATCACGTCAAGATTCAAACCAGCTGTCAAATCAGGCTGAGACACAACCCCACGTAAGGATCTTACTTGTAGAAGACCTTATGCCCAAGGTGAGCTCTCCCATGTCCGTTCTCCCTTCTGCTTCCAGGGTCTGTGCTGCCGCTGGGTGGCTGCATTAATTTCTACCTCAATCCCCCTCATCTCCTATGTGAGTGCAGGATGCCTGCCACAATCTCCGAACCTGCGTGAAGCAGGTGGGCCCCGTGTGGTGGTGTGTGCTTCGTGGCTGTATGTGACCCGGTAGCCCCGCCTGATGTCCCGTGGTGTCATCCGTGGGGTCTGGGGGTGCCTGTTATGTCTATCTGTGTGCCCGGTATGTTCCGTCTGGGTATGTATATCTATACCCTGTACTGTCAAGTCTGTCTGTGTGTCCGGTTGTGCGCCTGTGTGGTCGTCTGTGCCTTCCTTGTTTATAGTTATAGCTAAATTTGGCAACTTAATTTAGATGGATTGGCACATGCAGGCGAAGTCCGAGAGTGCGGCCGTCCGGTCTCCGCCCCTCAAGTGGGACAATTGGGTATGTATATATCCCCGCTTCCCCGGCTTGATCTGTCTGCCCGGTTGGGCCCGCTAGGGGACCTTGTGCATCTGGTGCCTGCTATGTCTGTCTCTGTGCTTGGTCATGTGGGAGGGCATCTTGGAACCAAGGTGGTTGTCAAGCCCTTGTTCTGTTGGAACCAATATGTATGCCCTCGTCATTTCCCAGGGTGGCTGTAGGGACCAGGGATGTCTGTTGAAGCCCTCGTCGTTTCCCAGGGTGGCTGTAGGGACCAGAGGTCTGTGTTGAAGCCCTCGCCGTTTCCCAGGGTGGCGAAAGGGACCAGGGGTCTCTGTTGAAGCCCTCGTCGCTTCCCAGGGTGGCTGTAGGGACCAGGGGTGTCTGTTGAAGCCCTCGTCGTTTCCCAGGGTGGCTGTAGGGACCAGAGGTCTCTGTTGAAGCCCTTGGGTGAGAACCAGCATGTAAGTGAAGGCTGTTGTCAGTCAAACACCCGTCCCTTCCCAGGGTGGCTGTTGAAATGACGCTTGTACGTGAGCGGCATGTCCATCGCGATCGCTGCGATCATCATAGGCATAATAATCTCATCTTCCCCAACAGACCCCAGAAGACATGAATTCTTTCGCTTTCTCAGAGTATGTGGACATAGGCCGCGACTTGGAAGGAGGGTAAAGAGAGTGGTGGCGGTGTCGCAACTCTGACGCCGGGGCTTGCGTGGGGGTCTAAAACCAGGGGGCGTCGCCCGGGGAGGAGAAGAGGACGACCTCCGCCTGCCCAGTCTGCACGGAGGATTTCAACAAGACGATGCGCGCACCCATCCCCTGCTGCCACTGCGAGTTCACGGCATGCACCACCTGCGTCCAGAAGTGGCTTCTCACGGGCTCCGGCATGGCCCCGCCCCGCTGCATGGCCTGTGCCGGCGCCTGGCCCCACGCATTCCTGGAAGCGTCCCTCTCCCGGAGGTTCCTGAGCACAAAGTATCGCGGGCACCGCGAGAGCGCCCTGCTGGAGAGGGAGAAGCAGCTCCTGCCGGTTACGCAGCGCCTCGTAGACGTGGAGATCATGAAGGAAGAGAAGAAGAAGGAGCTCCAGCTCCTCATGGAGGAGAGGCGCAAGGTCAATCGCCGCATCGGGGAAGTCAGGCAAGAACTGGCCCGAGTGGGCCGCAGCCCCGGCGATGCAGGATCCCCTGGCACTCCCCTGCCCCCACCTGCCCCGCCCCATCTTGCCGGGGGTTCTTGAACCTCGAATTTCACTGCGCGCTCTGCGGCGCCGACACCTGCCAGCACTGCCACGAAGTTAAGAGCGGCGAGGCCGTGCACGTCTGCCAGCCGGAGGCCGTGTCGACGGTCCGCCTGCTTGGTAAGGACACCCGCCCCTGCCCGGTCTGCCGAGCCCCCATACACCGCACGGACGGCTGCGACCACATGTGGTGCACGATGTGTCACACGCCTTTCAGCTGGGACACGGGGAGGATCCTGCGGGGTCACTTCCAGAACCCGCACTTGATCGCCAGCATGGAGCGACCCCCACGCGAGATCGGCGACATCCCGTGCGGGGGCCTGCCCCTCGACCACGAGATCCCTGACGAGTCGACGCTCAAAGCCAAGCTGGAAATGCTGCGCCTGGTCCAGGCGCACATCCTCCCCGGGGTCCTTCGGGACCTGCGTGTGGAGAACTCGGAACTGCGCGTCCAGTACTTGCGGAACAACCTGACGGAGAAGCAGTTTCTGCGGAGGATCAGGGCCCGTGAGAGGGCCACCGAGAAGAACCGAGAGATCGCCCAGGTGTTGTCCGCGTTCCTGAACGCCGGCGTTGATATCTTGCAGCGCTACTTGGCCAAGGAGATCACGGAGTCCTCTGCCTCAGACGAGTTCGAGCACCTCTCCCAGTATTTCGATCCGATCATCGAGCCTTTAAAAAAAAGGCACTGGCCCCTATGATGATGGGTTGCGCTTTGATGACGATGGGGTGCGCGCTGATGACGATGGGTTCTTGTTTAAGCAGCTCTGTGAGGCTGTGCTCGGGCTTAAGGCTTCCTGGTTCCGGGCCCTAGGGCGTAGAATTGGACCAAGCGGCGCTCTCCAGGCCCTTCCGTTCACGTTTGGGGCACCCCGTGCGGCACCACGCTGCACGCGTGTAATTGTTTCGGACCAGTGGTGTGGTTTCAGGCCCTTCCCTACACAACGCACGTACGCGCGCGTGCGCACACACACACACACACACACATACACACACACACACAAACACACACACACACACACACACACACACACACTCACACACACGCACGCACGCGTTTGGGACGCACACACCCTGTGGAGCACCAAGGTCTCACGTACACACTGGGTACCACAGCCACCCTGCTTCCAACATTCACTCTGGGAAAACATACACTGTAACTGCGCTCGAGGACAAGTCCTGAGCAGGGTTCTACACCCCGTACGGGTCGGCCAAGTTTGCTACGAGTCCCGTACAGGTCTTCCAGAGGCGAAGGGGTCACCCCTAGACTTCCGGCCTTTCTCGGCTGAAATGTACGAATACCAACCATGCTGAATCTGTGGACTTTTACGGGTACCCTTATTTTTTTGTAGGGCGCTAACTCGGTTCTACAGGTACGAACTACAGGACTCCCAGGGTTCCCTCTCACTCTCTCCCTTCCTCCCTCCCTCCCTCTTTCCCCCTTCTCTCTCATACACACTCACACACACACACACACACACACTCTCTCTCTCTCTCTCTCTCTCAATCTCTCTCTCTCTCTCTCTCTCTCTCTCTCTCTCTCTCTCTCTCTCTCTCTCTCTCTCTCTCTCTGTCTCTCTCCCCCCCCTCTCTCCCTCTCCCTCTCCCTCTCCCTCCCCCCCCCCTCTCTCTCTCTCTCTCTCTCTCTCTCTCTCTCTCTCTCTCTCTCTCTCTCTCTCTCTCTCTCTCTCTCTCTCTCTCTCTCTCTCTCTCTCTCTCTCTCTCTCTCTACCCCCCTTTTTGGGAACACGCAGCTTATCGTGCTGCGCGCGCGTGCGTGTGTGCGTGTGTGTGTGTGTGTGCGCGCGCGCGCGCATGTGTGTGTGCACGCACGCGCGCGCCCCCATGCGCATGCTCTGCTCACCCCTTCGAGCTGCAGTGGTTTACTTAGCAGATTGTTCCATGCTATACCGTTGGTATTTGATCAATTCATTGGCAATAAAGCAAGGGTAACCTTTGCAATCCTTCCCTGGTGTCGGGCCCAAATATGGCTGAAACCGCGGATATCCTGCATATACCATACCCGTAACCACGATCCTCTGCCCTACGGGTACCCGAAGAAAAGCTGCTCTTCTACTGACAGTTCTAGGGGTAGATCCCGGACGCAAAGTCGGCCGGAAGAGGGGTTTCCCGTGCGATTTCCGGAAACCTGTAGTACCCTGGTTGGGACCAGGGTGACTGTGGCATCCAATGTGTAGGTGAAGCCCTTGTAGTTTTCCCTGTGGGTTTCCCAGTTAGAATCAGGGTGACTGCGGTTCCAGGGTGTCTGTGAAGCCCGTGTGGGCTGCCCAAGTGGAACCAGGGTGCCTGTGGTTCCAGGGTGTCCGTGGTTTTCCCAGTGGGGACCAGGGTGATTGTCGCCTTGTTTCCGATTTGGAACCAGGTGGGATCTCTCCCAGGTGGGAGGCCTGTGAAACCCTTGTGGCATTTGGAACGGCTCCGATCCGGGCATCGGACCTTTCGCGGTTAGAGGCTTACAGGATTGAGGCGGGCTCCCGAAGGATTGAGCCCGGCTCCGACCCGTCCATCGGACATTGTGCGGTTCGACGTTTACAGGATCCACATGAGCTCCGATCCCTTGCCCGGGGCTTTGCGGTTCCTGATTTACAGGTCTGGGCCCCAGACTCTGGGGGCCTCCGATCCGGGCATCGGACCTTCTGCCGCAGAAGTTCTGCGATTCGTGGTTTACAGGATCGAGGGCTTTATTCGGCGTGAAGAGTCTAAGACTTCACTCACCCCCCCAAATAAGTTATTCCCACCCGTAATTTGGGCGCTGCTTGTCAGGGATTCGCCTTTTCCTGCCACTGAAGGCATTAAATGGTCCCTTTCGTGCTTGCAACTTATGTCCGTAAAAACAGAGTTTGGTTCATTCCTATAGCAGTAGTAGCATCGAAATATCATTTTGGACAAAAACCAGAAAATCCGGCCTTAACGGCGGGACCCATCCCATCTCTTGCCTCTTTTTTCCTAGGCAACACCGAATCCCGGCTTCCGATTGGGGCCCCATGCAGACCTCAAGTCCCCCACGAGTCCACCCAAAACTCTCCTCTTTTGGTCAGCTGGGCCCTAGAGAGAAGGAACAAAGCCCTTTTGTTCTCAAAAACTGCCGAGCGCATGGCTCCTTAACCTCGATCTCGTCATGTCCGCTACAACGGAGCCCCCACAGCACCGAATAACGCCAAACTTCGTGACAACAATCTTTAATAGTAACAATACTTAAGCTCAAGTTTAATCGTAAGAAGCTTTCATGCTCAAGACGCTGCGGCGTCTTGTTTCGAAGGCCCTGTTTGCTTCCGCGAGGTTTGTACTGCAGGGGATTCTCTAAGGCGACGTGGCACCGTCTTTAAGGGCGGACCGGGAAGACTTTATGCTGGCATGGCAGTCACGTGTACTGATGTACTATCACGTGCTGGAGTTTCAGAGCCGATATTAATTTCCTTGCGAAATGCCACACGAATTACGCCAATTGACGGTCAGGGTGGGAATAACTTATTTAGGGGGGTGAAGTGCTCAAGGGTCGCTAATGCCACGTGGGGTATGGGGGTGCAACATGGGCTAACGAGGCGTGACAGCATGAGGTGTTGTGACCTTAGCACATGTTAGTGTAGTAGGCTGCACGTGCCTGATGGCACCCTCATGTGGTGGACAAGCGGGCCTCGCGGCACGTACGGCCAGACGCGCTACGCTTCTCGGCTCGCAACAACCCGTTCAGCACCTGGCAGATCAGGTGGCGGAGAGCCGAAGGGGCTACACTTCTAGGAGCATTGGGTAATGTTGAAACTTTCTATCACATCAAATCACATAGCATGCGTTGGTGCGGCAAGTGGTGCACATGTTTAACAAAGGTGAGGACGGCAGTTGTGGCAACTAGCCAATGGTTGTCGATTCTCTATCCCATTCCTTCAGGCACTGACCAGGTGTCTCATACCCAAACTTTCCTTTTAAGAGAGCTTGTGGATGTGCTGCAAACATAGAAGGAAAGCATGTCAATTCTCCTCACCCGTGGCACAACGCCAGCCAAGAAACTACAGACACACGTGGGCATGATGTGGTGGTTCAGTCCTGGCGCGCAACATTTGGAGGCATCTAGGCTGGACAGCAGCAATCTTCAGGCCCTTGACATCTGGTTATAAGCAAAGGAGGAGGGATGCCTCTTGTTAAGCCATTCATCACTACTAGCGGGCGTAGGATGGTAAGGCTTCATGACTACAAAGTGCTAGCGCCACAACAGAAAGGCTACAATTTATCTTTAAAATGGTTTACATAAGGCCCCAGAATGAATTTTGATTTAAACCCGCTCCAATATGAAACTATTTGACGCCAGTGTAGCCAGTATAATACCCGCATCTCAAAGGGTAAGTCACGAGTTCGCAAAACCTCCCCTCGATTCATGTCATGCTCCACACCCGACGCTATTGGCCCACCATACTTCACCCCCCCAAATAAGTTATTCCCACCCGTAATTTGGGCGCTGCTTGTCAGGGATTCGCCTTTTCCTGCCACTGAAGGCATTAAATGGTCCCTTTCGTGCTTGCAACTTATGTCCGTAAAAACAGAGTTTGGTTCATTCCTATAGC
>KV908345.1:307500-325000 GCA_002005505.1 Botryococcus braunii | reverse complement strand
GGCAGCGTTGAAAGACTCCGGAGTCCGAAGTTCGTTTTGGAACTCACTTGAAGTCTACACACACACACACACACACACACACACACACACACACACACACACACACACACACACACACACACACCCACACACACACACACACACACACCCTACACACACACATGCATGCAGACACACACACACACACTCACACACATGGAGAGAGAGAGGGGGAGGAAGAGGGAGAGGGAGGGGGAGAGAGAGAGAGAGAGAGAGAGAGAGAGAGAGAGAGAGAGAGAGAGAGAGAGAGAGAGAGGGGGGGGGGGGGGAGGGAGAGGGAGAGAGAGAGAGAGAGAGAGAAGGGGGGGGGCATCAGTAGCGATACTGTTGCATCTATGAAATGATAACAAATTCACAACATAACAGGTATTGAACACGGCCATGAACGAGGCGGGTGAGCACGCTGGCTTTGCCGCCGTGCCTTACTTGAGCACCGGACTCTGGGGATCCAATTCTCGAATTATGGCCTCCACCTCTCCTCCCAGGGGTGTCTCCAGCCTGATTAGACGCTCAAGGCACCTCTGCTCGGTCGTGCTTCGGCACCATTGGCTGCCCACCCCCATCGCAAAAAACGCTGCAACAGCTCGTACGGCCCTGCAGTTGACATGCCCCTGTCCCTCTGTTTGTCCTGGAGCACGATTCATCCTGGGCAATCACGGATTCTCCGCAACTGAAAACCCCACCTTGCCCATCCCAACCCACCCTTGGGGGGGGGGGGGGAGGATAAGGCTGATACCCTGTGGGGCAAGGTTTGAGCTTTCCGAGGTCTCGTCACAAAGAAAACTTTCTCACTAAACTTTCAAGCATGAAGGAAATGTGGTTTCCCCGAACAGGAAGGACATGTGGTCGACTTCGGAAATGACAGGCAGTATGGTTCTCAGTGCTTGTTGCATGTACCAGCTATGCTAGTTCGTTACTCCAGTTCCCTTTCCAACTCCTTAGGCCCACCATGTGAGCATGCCCCTCTTCCTCCGCCCTCCCCGCCCCTAGGACACCATGTGATAGTCAGTCTGCTAGCTTTTGTGCTGGTGCCTTCAAACAAAGTCGCAGAGGGTCTGACTCCAGCCTCTCAAGTGCAAAATCCGTACACTGCTTTCTTGAAGCGCGTGTAGCGCAATGTCCAGTATGTCGCGAGTCCCGCGGTAGCTCCAGCGGAAAAATCCCCCAGTACCACCACTACAAACACCAATTTAGTAGGTCAAAGCATTTTAGTAGCCCGGGACAGCCAGACTGGAGATGCAGCCTTGAAGCCTACATGTCCTAGCATCAGTGAGCAAAGCACTCTGTTCGTGGTAAATACCGGTGACCTTGGGGGCAGGTGGTTGTTGTTAAGGCTAAGTTACTCTTCCTGACTATAGATGCTGCTTCACAGAATTGTACATGTTAAAGGAAGTTTGATGCTTCTCTCGACTTACTTGAGTAACAGTTTCTTAGTTCTTCTTGTTCAACAACTTGTGGGACGTATTTGTGTGTATGGATGCGTTCCTGTAGAACCTGTCAGAACACATGTTTTGTAAATAAATTCCACAGCTTCATACATGATCCGTCAAAATATAATCCTGGCTACTTTCCACACTTGCCAAGCAACAAACAATTAGCTCGCTGCAGGAAGATATCATCCGCAGACGGCAACACGGTAGCCCGTACCCTGAAAATATTGACGAAATACGGACTTCGTGCCTTTGAGTCCATCTAAGCAAGTCCTAGAACATCATGCCATATTAAAATAGTTAATCCGTGGCGAGAAAGCTTCGTAACGATCTCGTGTACAGGCAACGTTCAATCGAGTCTTGAGATCCCACCACACATTCATATATTTATGACATCCCAAAAGATTAATGCACTCCCCAAACAAGACACCGCGCAGTACGTCCCCAAAATAGCCGTGTAGAGAAATAAATGTTTGTGCAACCTGAATCCCCGGCCGTTGTAGCTGAACACAAATTTTGTATCGGGGAAACGGCTGTACAGTGTACAGTAGACCACAGCTTCTTGCACGGATGTACACGGGACCTTGTGGGGTCTAGATTCTGCTCTTAAGGGTCCCCCAAACCTTCAGTGGCAGGTACGGCAATGTGACCATTAAACTTTAAACTTTAACACTTCGTTGTGCTGTGGAGGTTGTTTGTGTTGTGGAGGTTGTTAGCTCTTCAGACAGAGGGTTTGATATTTCTGTTTTTTTTTTGGGGGGGGGGGGGGGGTTAGGGGTGGGAAATTGTAGGTCTGGGCCCAATGTGACCTGCTCTTTCTTGGTTTCCAGGGTCTTCCTTGTTAGTAATGCTATATACCGGGGGGAGGGGAAATAGGTCACACCCACGGGGTCACACTGCAGGGAGTGTCGGGGTGGGAGTTTAGGGCTCTCGCCCCCATCTTCCCTTTTCCTTCCTACAGTAGACGCCTGGGAGCCGGCTGCATGGACTCTTACCAAAACCGCGTCACGAAAAGATGCCTCCACCACCCAGCTAGTCCAATAAACCACTGCAGCATTGCTTTTTTGCTATTTGAAATGCTTCACTCTTTACACTCTTTGTTTTTAAATGCTTCACTTCTATCCTTAAATGCTTCAGATGTTGTCTGTCACCACAAAAAAGTTAGTTTCAAGTCTTTAGGCTGCAGAGGTCATGCGGTGTGTGCGCTCCTCTCTCTCTCTCTCTCTCTCTCTCTCTCTCTCTCTCTCTCTCTCTCTCTCTCTCTCTCTCTCTCTCTCTCTCTCTCTCTGTCTCTATCTATCTCTCTCTCTCTCTCCCCCCCCTCTCTCTCTCTCTCTGTGTGTGTGTGTGTGTGTGTGTGTGTGTGTGTGTGTGTGTGTGTGTGTGTGTGTGTGTGCGTGTGTTGGGGGTTGCAGTGGACATAGCCGCACACAACACACACACACACACACAGCCCTCCTCTCTCTCTCTCTCTCTCTCTCTCTCTCTCTCTCTCTCTTGTGTGTGTGTGTGTTTGTTGTGTGTGTGTGTGTGTGTGTGTGTGTGTGTGCGTGCGTGTGTGTGTGTCTGTGTGTGTGTGGGGGTATGTGTGTGTGTGTGTGTGTGTGTGTGTGTGTGTGTGTGTGTGTGTGTCTGTGTGGGTGGGTATATGTGTATGTGCGTGCGTGTGTATATGTGCGCGCGCGCGCGCGCACGCGCGTGTGTGTGTGTGTGTGTGTGTGTGTGTGTGTGTGTGTGTGTGTGTGTGTGTGTGTGTGTGTGTGTGTGTGTGTGTGTGTGTGTGTGTGTTTGTGTGCCCCCTCACCTCCACCGTCCCAACACAGGCAGGCACGCACGCATGCGTACCTGCAGACGCCAAAGAGGTGGATGGCATTGTAGGGTTTGCAAGGGTTTATTGAAGCTTCTGATGGCCAGGTGTAATGGTGCCTTACTGCACCAGTGGAATTGATCAGGTGTTCACACGCGACGGGATAGGGAATCAGGACATTGCTAAACATGTGCCACACCAAGTCCAGAAATTCTTGGCACGTGGCGCATTGACAACGCGAGGGGAAAGAAAACGTGAAGAGAAATCATGACTCTTTCCCTACGTTTCAACGAAGTAACGTCCCACCTGGATACCAACGTATTTTATCAGTGGGGCTTCTGCTGCACAAACCAAACTCCGCAGGGATTGCCAACTGCCTTGACCTAGCCAGTACCTCTACCCGGCCATTACACCATGTGCAGGTCATCTATACATAGACACGTCTGCGTCTGAAACCCCAAAGCCGACGCAAGTCTTTCTCCAGATGTCTTTGAACCCGGAGCGCAAAGCTCTCTACCTTTTCCTCGTCCTTCTCTGCACGTCAGCTACTGCAAGAAGAAAAAGGACGGAAAACATTGGCTAGTTGCAACGAGCTTTGGGAAGTAATCAAACAACCTGCAGAGAAAGCATACATTGATGGTCGTCAATGTATCAGACAATCTTCGCTGACTTCCTGCAGGCTAGATAGCAACGCCCCTTTCTCACAGTACTGTACATTGATAGTTCAATTTATCAGGCAAATCTTCTTTTGACTTCTCTTCTAGCATGCAGATAGCAATTCCCCATTTCCTAAGTGGACCCTCCCATGGGGGCGTTGCAGTTAAAAAGCAGCTACACATAAACTCCTTTGTGTCTTCAACTAGGGCGAACCCCCATACATCCGACTTTAACCCGAGCCCTACATGCACTCTTGGCAAAAAATGTTCGTTTCTTCATCTTTGTGTGTTGACGCCCTATGCTCTTCTCTTTTAAAAATGATTTGCTTGATTCATTGCTGAACCGCTTATGTCTCCCTTACACCTGTGACCTACGCAATGTCCAGTGCTTGGCCACTGCAAATAACAACTGCCAGAAAAGGCATTCTGGGATATACTTGTAAACAAAAGCCCCAAGACCACACAGATGCCGCTGCACCTCACTGCCGCCCCGTTATATATTCCGACGGGATGGCCCATTCCGAAGGAATGGCCCTGTCAATAAGCACAGCACAGCCCTTCATGGGCTGGCTCACACCATAGCAGACATTGCTGCCGTCAAAGGAAGGGGAACAAAGTCCCCTTGCAATGAAGCACCCCTTCCCCCCCTGGAGGAAAGCAAGCATCAGTCTTGTCCAATACTCGCAGTATATGTAGCATAACCGCGAACCCCAGGTGTCCTCCAACACCGGGACCTGTGTGCATTTCTAGTGGAGTTCCACACCTGAACAGGGTCATAGGCAGCTAGGTGTCCAGATAAGCACCCTTTCGGTCCCAATCAAATTTGTACAAGACTGCAATCCTATCATTGGCAGAAGAGAACATTTAAAATATAAAAAAGGGGGGCTCCGACAAATTTTGTTGGGCGCTCCCTCCAGAAAACACAGAGAAAACACAGTATTGTCATGCCGCAGAGCATGACCTTCCATATACCTGCTTATGGGATGCTCTTTGCAGATCACAAGTTCATCTGCTCCCCCCAACCCATAAGCACCTGGGGTGGGAAAATTGTCGAGTGTGGTTTGGCATAACCCACCCTCCTCCTCCACTATCTAGACCGAGACCCAATAGGAACAAATAATTCCTCTTCCAAAACATCGATGTGCTGCGTACACAGAAATTGAAGGGAGACTTGCAGACCATACGGAGTACCTTGCTTATTGGAAGGCATCAGGCAGCCAGAGCCCAATACACTGACAACAGACTTGGCCTGTTATCCAGCTCATCCCCACCCCCCCCCCCTGCCACGTCCACACTCTCTGCTCCTCTCCCCCCCCCCCTCACTGTCTCATGTTCCACATCTCAACACGCTTTCAACACACGCGCGCGCGCGCGCGCGCACACACACACACACACGCATGCGCACACACACACACACACACACTCTTAATCACGCATATGCACGCGCACATACACGCGCGCGCACGCACGCACTCGCACGAATGCAGGCAGGCAGGCATGCACACACACACACACACTTACACACACACACACACGCACGCACGCACGCATGTACAACCGCACTTAACCCAACTATAAAGGTGGTGGACCTACAGAATTGACAATAGTGATAGAACAGTCAGAACAGTGTTCCGAAGTATACAGCAGGATTAAGGGGAATACTCCTTAGAATCCTATCTCAGGCTCTGATAAGTTTGGCACGATAAACTTGGCTCATGCAAAACACACCAAACTTGGCTCAGAACAAATTTGGGCCATGCAGAAGAAATTCGGCTCGTGCAAAACAAACAGTGTCTTCGTGCTCAGCAGAGATCAATACAGCAATTCTAGTATCGTTGAAACAATATCCACCATCAAGGTAATAACCCTTTCTAATGGGGAAGATGATACTCAGAATATGAATCGACAACGCTGGGCAGAGGGTATATCAAGCCATGACAATAGCCCTCGTCTGACAGGACTGCAACAAGCTCCAGAATTGTGCGCTTACCCAAAGGATCATGTAATGAAGCAACCTCAAAGAGAAAGGCGTAAATGCCTTCTGTATACATCACCAACACAGTGAGGTAGAAGAGAGCCGTCCAAATCCTCGTGGGGTACGTCCTCTGAGCCAAGGTTAGGTTGACGTACCCCACGAGGAAGGGAAATTACTTCGTGTTGGCCCTATCTTTCACTTCCAGCAATGACTGAGCAAGCGTCTTTTATGCTATCTAAGGAGTTGAAATACCTCCCCAACCAAGGAATCTTGGTGTGAGAAAGGACAGAACCCTGAGACTGTAAAAGATAACCTTGGGAGGGACCAGAACAGCTTCGTGACAGAGCCTTTCCCTTAACTTCTCAAAGCGCATTTTGGAGATTGCTGCCTAGTGGCGCAGCTGAGGTGCTTCTTCCACCTGTTGGTATGCAGCACGGAGAGACCCCTCATTGTGTGCAGCAGGGTTCTGAGCCAGGTCCACCATCTGTTCCACCTTCCTTACATACTGCACACCCAACAGCCACGATGCGTTCTTGTTGCCCCTTCCACATCCTGAAGGCGTTCTCAGTGCGTGATTGATGCTAACGACGGAAGCCATGTTCTTTCCCCTTCCACATTTTACAGGTACTATATGCACTGTGAATGCAGCTGATGGCAGCATTCATAATAAATAAAAGTCCCTTCCACAATCTCAAGGTCTTGACTACTTTTCTCGAGTTATTGACATTAAATCATTAAAATTCCCCTTCCACATTTTGCAGGTAATCTTAGTATGTAGAGCTCATGATAATGCCCCAGGGTCCTGCACCACATTGCAGATGCTTCAAGGCTGCTGTGCTTTGCATGAGGTGCACTCCAATATCAAAAGAACGAAGCTTCTTAATGGCAGAACATTCAAGACTCGCCTGTCTTGGAAAATGCACGCACCATCTCCGACAGAGAAAGGGGGGGGGGGGGGCACAGTAAAGACAAACCTCTTCCGGCAAAGGTTGGCATTTGCTGTAGTGGTCGTTCATTGTCAAGGCACCCTCTGGCAAATTTGCTTGAAACCAGGGATGGTCAATAATCTGTTGCAAGGTCATTCTACGCCCTGGATCATTTTGGAGCATGCCTCGCACCAGCTCCTTGCACTCAGTTGAAACGGAAATCTGTAAACCCCGTCGACGGCAACATTACAGTGGCCCAAGATGCTAGGTCATGGCATTGGGTGCCTTTGGCTGCCACAAATCCAAGCACCAAGCATGGACATACGATGAGCACCGCAGCTAACCAAGATGATGGATAAGCCCAGAAATCAGCCCATAAAGCAGGAAAACTCCACTGTGGTGCACTCTGGAGGATATGTTTCCCACAATATGCGTTGGAGTTATAGTCGCAAAACTCAACGTGGTTAATCATTTTAGATGTTTAACTCCCTTATACCAAACTGCCTCCCATAGCATTAATCTGGGAAACTCCACAGATGTTCCATTCCCTAAAACAGTGTCAAATAGTCAAATCTTCAGCAGTAGCACGGTCCCCCCCGTTCAGGCGCGCTGCTGATTGTGAATGGCCATAAAACCAGAGGTGGGGAACACAGATATGCAATGCCTGTTATTGGCCCAGGATTTGTCTTTGATTTGTGCCTGCTGCAGAAAGCCATAACAAACAGCACAATTGAACTAACAAAGATATCCTGGACATGGAAATTCAGCGAAGGAGTCCACAGGAAACATGAAGACCTCTACTATAGTCTAGGGTTAGCGACCCATTGCAGGGCATCCATATGGGAACATACGTTTGGAGGCAGGATGTAGTCACCCTTGATTGCCTTCTGCATCCAACCTCTGTCATTAGGGTCAAAGGGGTAAGACCCATACAACATCACGTAGAGGCAAACTCCACATGACCAAATATCCGCTATCTGCAAACAACAGCAAGTTAGCACAGTCACGGACGTTTCCCTTTGGGATTCTACCTGCCAACCCCAAAGAGCTCAGCATTTCTAAGTTCAGGAGCAGTGCAGTATTGCAAATCAAGAAGCATGAACCATCAGTTGCCATACCTTTGGGTTGTATCTGTCATGTGCAAGCAAAATTTCCGGAGCGACATAGATTGGGGTACCTTCCCACAGCCCATGATCAGGTCCATAGCCTCAAGAAGCTGACAAACACGTTTTGTGGAGTGCAGCAAGTAAAGCACGAGATGCAAAGAACCAAATTCGATAGGTAAAGGCCTTGCCATGTAAAAAACTCCCAATGCAGTGATCAATGCTTAAGGTCTTCTCGGTCACTATACCAAGTTGCACATAGCTGCACAAGACAACCTTGCGTCTGCCTGACAGACTTTGCATGCAAAGTCACTCACCCACAGATGTCCTTGCCGGTGAGGACAGTTCTGACTTGGAATATCCAAAGTCACAAATCTTTACGAGGGGCCGCATCCCATCATGCCACTGTTTATTTAGAAGCAAATTCTCCAATTTCAAGTCTCTGTTGGCCACCCCCTGTCAAACACAATGTCTTGTGTGAGATCCAGAGCTCAGCATCCTATGCTGATGCAAGTCACTGAAGGAGCTCTTGGCTCGCTTACCATTCGGTGGCAAAAATCCAGCCCAATGATCAGTTGCTGAAAAATCCATCGGCATTTGTCCTCTGTCAGTCTATGATGGGGCTGTCTCAAAACACAGTCCAGCATGTTGCCACCCTCAGCATATTCCATTACAAGAGCTAGGTGATTGGGAGTGAGGAAAACCTGGAAGGACCACAGACACTTCGTAAGCCCAGCTTGGAACTTTGCCTTCACAGCTCTTTCCATGCTGCCGACAAACAGAAGACTGCTCACCTCACTCAACCCTATCACAAATGGATGTCGTAGGGAGGACTGGTGCAATACCTGCAACACAATGGACGGTCAAGATGCACACCATCAAGGGTTGAGACCTCCAAGCCACTCAACTACAATTTAATAGCACAGCTGCTTGGGCTTTGTACAATGTTCTTCACCTTCTCTGAACTTAAAACTGATTAGCATTCAAACTTCCGCACCTCCCGAGTGACATATGTTTTGAAAGTTCGCATCTGTACCCCCCTTTCAAGCAGCTTGATTGCCACTTGCTTTTCGTCAGGGCCTAAGCCACGAGTGGCTCGGACCACGGTCGCAAAAGATCCTCTGCCAAGAACGCCAGTCTGCCCAGAGCATGAAAGAAACCTTCAAGCTCAGCAACTTGAGAAGGATACAAACCGGCTACCCTGCTGCTATCATACGTACCTCCACGTACCCTCCCAAATCGAAACATGTTAGTGAAGTCCCAACATTCTGTTGTCTCTCACGATCCATAGGCTTATCGCACTTCAATCCACTGCGTTTCCTGAAACAAAGCTAAGGTGCGCAGTTGATCACCAGCTTTGTTGCACTTAATGGTACGCGCAGAATTCATAGATTAACATGACTCATACGTAAGGATATAAAGTTCTTCTTGCGAAGGTCTAAATGATTGCAACAGATGCACATAGATGAGGTCTCCTGCGCGATCCCTTCGGAGGCCGGGGCCGTTCGAGTGCTCCCTCTGGCAACATCCTAGCTCGAATCAGGCTGATCCACGACGTCAGGCTCATGTGCGACACGAGTCTTCCAATCAAGGTGCTTGGTCGGTTGAATAGACCTAAAACCTTTTGCGCATGTAATGCTTGCTGTGTATATTGGATTTCGTTGCATCGCAAATGAAGTGGACGAAAGGAAAGTCACAAGAAATCCTGAGGCGGCCACTAAAGGCAAAAGGATATGGCAGAAGGCTCATCCCATTCGCATGAAATATACACAGCGTGCAACGAGACACATGTTAATTGGGGACTACTGGTGGTAATTCCTAAAAAGAAAGTCACCCAGACTGCCATGCTCTTATTAGGAGTGTCCTGATCCTCGTGGCTGATGGTATCCAACCGCATGCTTTTGTCATGGCGTCTGGGAAGAAAAATGTGACATATTGGGACCATGATATGGATCATACCATGCAGTTGAAGTCTACCGGATGAAGATAATGCTACGTTTGGTTTGGTTGCTCTCAACCCATCCACATGCTTGTTACATCCGCGCGCGCGCACACACACACACACACAGACACACACACACACACACACACAGAGAGAGAGAGAGAGAGAGAGAGAGAGAGAGAGAGAGAGAGAGAGAGAGAGAGAGAGAGAGAGAGAGAGGGAGGGGGGGGAGGGGAAGGGGGGGGAGGGAGAGGGAGAGGGAGGGAGAGAGAGAGGGGGGGGGGGGGGGCGAGACAAGAGACTTCTTTTGCTCGGTACTTTTGTAAGGCTGGAGCGTGACATGAGACCTCCCCTCCGCAAGGTTTGGCTAACCTGAAGATGGTGTGGAAGAGTTTCATACATTTTTTTGGTACGGGGCATTGAATCAACACCCATCACAACCCATCACTTCACTTCCCTTGTGCCATTCGCTGCTCAAACCGCTCTAGTGCATGTCTTGTGCTTGTGGCCTCTGTATGGAAGTATGTTACCATGGGGTTCATTGTGCAATGGTTTTAGGCGTCACACGCCATCAGATTAGCACAGGCTCGTGCCTGAAAAAGCGAAGTTTCCATTTCAATACTTATTCTTAGATCCCCGCGTACATGTTGCTCTGCATTGCCGTTGACAAAAGCGGGGCTTCAATCTTCCTTCATGCGCGCACACACACACAACAGCAGCAGCGACCAGAACAGACAAGCACAGCAACATATATGATACATCATGCCTTGGTCCCCGCTCACCCTGCGCCCATTGACCACATTTTAGTTGCATTGCTTTCGCATTTGGCATTCAAGTGCCATAACAACGCATTAGATCTACTTGTATTACTTTGACGGGACATTTGACCCTACTCAGCTGCTAATGTTCAATCGTGTACCATTATTGCAAGCATGAACAACGAACAACGAAGGCCTACTCTCCTAACTATCTTTTGAGAAAGGAGACAGGCCTACTCTCCTGACCAGTTACCTGAGAACTATCTTTTGTTCTTAAACACATCATACACCCACAGCATCATGACCCACAACATCATCAAAATGGCAATTTCGACTGTGCCTCTGGAACGTGGCACAGAGTCGCAGGTTGCACGATGATGGCAAGACAGGCCCTAGACACGCCCAGGGGCTCCCTATTGCCATCGCTTTTGGCAAACCCAAAGCCCACCCTGAGCTTACAGCCATAATGCGGGGAAAAAAAGGAAGTCGGGAAGGTTTGACACGGCAAAAATCAATGACTATCCCATGATTGTCAATACGAGGATTCTGGAACACTTATCGGCACGAGTTTTCCAGCGACGATTTGTACCTGCACCAAGGCAACGTACATCTCCACAAGAAGTAGTTTATTAAAAGTCAACAAAAGCAAACTCCGACAAGAGGAACAAAATGCTATTGGCATCTACATAGAAAACAATAAGGCTAGCAGCTGATCCAACAAGGAGTACAGCATGCAGTCAGGAGGTGTTACTGCAAACCACACGCTGAAACCTCCAGAATCCCTCACAATCAGCGCAGCGACCTGTCTGCTCCATATGTGCCCGAACACCCTTGCAAAAGTTGCTTAGAAACCCACCGCTCTCTGCGAGAGGATGAGCTCCCCATTCGAGGAAATGGCAGTCCACTGCAAGACTGGCATAACCTCATGTTCTAAATAGCAGATGTTGAAGCCGGGTCATTCAATGCTTTGTCTGCTAGTAGCAGTGCTACTTCGCCAGAAATAATCATAACAACCCCTGAAGTTGCCCATCACAAATCTCTGCATTGCTGTTCAGGGTCTGCATTGCTGTTCAGGGGTAGCTTTGCCAAATCCCAGAGACAAGGCTGCACCATTAGAATGCTGATGCAAAGGTGCTTGCCTGACTCCTCAGATATTTATTGAATACGCTCTTCCCAATCCTGACGCCTCTAGTCTTAAACCTATGCACCCTTGCAGCACTTGATACCCCTTAGCCAAACAGATAACTCCGCAGATAGCAGCATTTGCACCACTGTTGAGCTATCATCCCTCCACACACATATCTACTCTTACAAACAATCCAACACACCCAAACCCTGACGCCAACAACCAGTTCGCATTCTCCACAAACTTAAAGCACTGCAAGATACCCCTCCCCCCATCCACTTGCCTGAACTTCAATTGATCACTCGACCAATGGGATGGGCCTTGGCGTGTTTCTACGACTGTCTCAACGAACACCCCACATTAAGCCATCTTTCACAAACCTCCACAATAGCCTACAAGTATCTGGAACCCCAAACACCTTGAAACCCTTCTAACACTATTTCCAAGCGTTTAAGGCCCCCCCCCCCCCCCTATACGGGTGCAGGTGACGAGTGCAGGAACTGCAGTCATCAAGAAACTTCTCTGTTCATCGAAACAGGGCGTAAATGCAACGACAAGCACTCAGGCAATAAGGGGCGACGTGTGAGTGAAGTGAGCCTGTAAAACAGTCAAGAGGAGGGGCGAAAGAATATAATGGAGACGCTAACACATGCGACCACGACGTATGGAGCACCCCTGCAATGTGCAACAAACTATCAGGGTGCATCGCATCGGCAGCTGGACAAGGCGGAGTCTGGACCCTGCACGATGAAACAACCAAGGCGATCATCACAGACACATGGACTGTGGCGCGCCACTTCCCTGCACAGCCAATGCCTTGGCGCAGAATTGCATCAGTCGGCATCACCATAGTCCACAAGACCCATTAGGGAGCCCACGGCACGACCTGCATTGCTTGACGCTTGGCCACCTGGTCATCAGCAGCAGTGCAAACAGAAAACACGTCAGGGCGCTGCTATTTTTACGGACAATTGAGATAGGGGCAGGACACAGGAGATTAGGGTTCCCTGGAAGAAGCAAAAACAGGTGTCAGTCTATGTCAGTCTGGCATCTGCGTCAAGAAGGAAAACCACTTTGACATCACTCAGCCCTACACAAGGGACTGCACAGCTAACAAACCTGTACCCGGTCGTGTCAGTTCGTTCACGCAAATTCCGAAAGTTCAGATTGCTGCTGCTGCTGTTGCTGTTAGGCATTCAAGTAGAAGGAAAATTTGGAGAAGAGGCAAGACCGCACGGAACAAAATCAAATCCCAAGGACCAGGATGTAAAACACAACCCAGAAACCCATACTAGCAGAAACCCCAAATTTTGGTTTCCCGAAATCTAGGCGACTTTTTGGCGCCTACTGGCGACC
Source organism: Botryococcus braunii (assembly GCA_002005505.1). Taxonomy (NCBI): domain Eukaryota; kingdom Viridiplantae; phylum Chlorophyta; class Trebouxiophyceae; genus Botryococcus; species Botryococcus braunii. The sequence continues at coordinate 311,882 of KV908345.1, read as the reverse complement.
CCAATGAGTCGCCGCACGCATGGCGAGGCAACTGCCACACACCTGAGGGGGGTGGTGGAGGACCCATAGGCTGGCGAGGGGGAGGTGGCCCCATTTGTCCATGGGGCGGGAGTGGCCCCATAGTCCCCGGTCGTTGCTGCCCGCCTTGAGAGTGGATCTCTGCCGGAGGAGCATATCGAGGAGGACCCGCGACCTGTTTTGCCATCAAACCCGAAAATACAGAGCAGCAAACACAACCAGTCAGTACCCAGCAGTTTTAACGTGCCCCTTCAGAGTCTTCACCAGGTAAGGAAGGACACCCACAGAAGAATGTAGTGCAGCCCTTGGGAAAGCAAGAAAAAAAGCCATGCATGCCTGCCCTCTCAACAGCAAAACTCAACTTCTTCCCTGCCATTTAACGGGGCGGCCCCCAGCGACAGACAGGAGGGAGGCCGCGTACCGACGGGCCATTCGTGCTGCCTTCCTTAAACTCGCTGAAGCGCCGCTTCCGCTGCTCTGAGCCGGTTTCTCCCTGCTGCAACTGTTGTGGCGGCTGCTGGTGATGACTTGGAGGAGCCTGCTGGCCCTGATGCATTTGACCTGATTGCTGGCCCTGATGCATGTGCGCTGCTTGCTGAGGGGGAGGGTACTGTCCACCAGGAGGGGGCATTCCGGGGTGGGATCCGGGGGCACCGTAAGGAGGAGGATATGCCCCGGGGGCGGGGCGGTACCCAGGGGCCCCAGGTTGGCCTATGTACCCTCCAGGAGGATACTGGGCCTGGCCTGGGGGCCCAGTGGGCCCACCTCCGTAGCCAGGATAAGGATAATGTCCCACAGCAGCAACACCAGGCGGGCCGTACGGCGCATAGCCAGGCTGAGATGTGTATGGCGCAGCATGTGCAGGGGGCCCGTATGCGCCTTGGGGACCACCTGCAGGTGGATACTGGCCTGGAGGACCGTTTGGTGGGCCCCCGTACGGACCTGCCCCAGGCGCAGCACCTGGCCTCTGTGGGTACCCCGGGCTGCCATAGTATCCTGTAGCATCCAGACCCCGAGTCCGTGCTGTTATAAACCCAAGGGGACTCTCTTGGCTTCTCCAATGAACTTAACCCCTTCCCCCTGAACCGCAACTGGATGAAACACTGTTAGAACCCCCCCCCCCCACCCGCGCGCGTGTGCGCGCGCGCACACACACACACACACACACACACACACACACACACACACACACACACACACACACACACACACACACACACACACACACATTTGCCGTCAATAGGCCAGTAGAGGAGGCCCATTTGGAACCTGCCCGGCCTATGCCCTGCCTCTTGCTGACCATAGGTCCGGATTGCCATGCTAAGACTGGAATGCTCACCCCGGGTCAAATCTGAACTGCACTCTAAAACCATCGCGTTGGCTACTGGGGACTTACATAAGGGCCAATCGAACTCACCTTGGGGACCCTGAGGGGAGGGGCCAGCCGCGGGGGGCCCATAAGGAAACGACTTCTGGTACTCATTCCTTACGGTATCAATCAGATGCGTTGCCAACCTGGACCACCAGCACAGACACAGGATCAGTACAAGACATGACTCGTGATTTTTGCATCATTTTTGCATCAACAGCTTAGCCAACATTTGCCGGGGCCCTTACTTTTGAGCCTCTTCTGAAGCCTTGACGTTTGGCGCAGTGATCAGAACGTGCAATGCCTCGTTCCTGCATACCGTGCACCGCCCTCCATCCACTTCGTCATGAGCAGTGACAGGCAAGTGCATCCCAGCACCAGCATGCTTTGCTGTCGCAAAAAAAGAATATAGCTGACAGTCTACAGAGGGAACAGCCATGGAGCATGTGCTATCTAATGTGCTATTTAATGTCCCTAAGATAGTTATGATAACTGTGTTAATTATCGCAATGGAGAATGTGCTATTTAGCCATGGAGAATGTGCTATTCAGCCATGGAGAATGTGCTATTTAATGTCCCAGAAAAGGGATAAATCTGATAGCCTACAGAGGCAACAGCCATGGAAATGTGTTTAACTAATGCCGTGAAGAATGTGCTACTTAATGCCCTAGAGAAAACCATGGAAACTGTGTTACTTATTGCCATTGGAAAATGTGCTATTTAGCCATGGAGGCTGTGCTATATAATGTCCCAGGAAATGGATAAAGCTGATGGCCTACAGAGGGAACAGCTATGGAGAATGTGCCATACGTTTCTTGCATGCCGGAACCGCGACCTTTCAGAATGACTGTTGCGCCAGTCTCTGCTCCGATATGCTTCAGGAAACTATCCCCTGCAGATTACGCCTGCCCTTCAGATGACGAGCCCAGAAAACCCAGGACAGTTCCAAAAACTCAAAATCCAACCCCCAGGTCCCTACGAGTTGATTTGCTGCATCAGCTCTGAAACCAATCAACTGGCTAGACAAGCACCTCCGGTGTCAACCTGATAACTTCACAGCATAGCCATTATTATATCTGTCCCCATACATTATTTGCTGAAGGGATGCTAACGGGCAAGACTGTCCAACAATGGAACAGTTGTGCGTGTTCCGGGCCCCGCCGGGGGGGGGGGGGGGGAGGGGGTGCACATGTGTGTTTGTCTGTGTGCACATGCCCATGCCCCCCTACTCACACGCTCGCTCATGAACTGCAAACCATTGCTTACAGCCCTATGCATGAGTTTTGCAACTTTTCCAGCCCATACAGAACGATAGGGCCCACAACACTCATCAGATAGTGACAGGAACAGTCACAGGAACTTTATCACCATCCACCACAGTTCAACTCACCGGGGCCGCGGACTTTCAGTGCTATGTCGAAGCCGGGTGCGGGCTCCAGATTTATGTAGAGAGGTATCACAATGGGCTGTGTAGGCGGAGTAGGTCCCTGACCAGGGGTAGGAGCATAAGGTCTTGGCGGCCCTGAAGGACCTTGGTGACCTGGTCCCTCAGGTCCACCTGCATTATGGTAAAACGGGGCTCCATTTGCTTGTTGGAAGCCAGGCCGTGCTTGGGCATGTGGAAGGGGAGGACCTCCCTGACCCCTTGGCATACCCTGCCCCTGCAAAAGCCTTTGTATCTCTGCGGCTGCTGTGTTGACTTGCTGCTGTGCAACAGCCTCCCCCTGCAGAACCCACCAAAATCAAAATGTGCAAACAGTGGAACAGGTGTAAAAAGCAACTAGAGCAAATGGAGCATCCGGCGGTAAAACTAGATCAAAACGTTTTAAGCCTTGCTGCCTTTATCAGTATCACACAGATGGGATGCACTCACATCTTGAAGGCACATTCCAGGACTAACACGGAGAAACAGTGGCTTCTCGGCTTCATCCTCTGGTTCTCCAGGTGCATAGTACCGCCCTTTGACAGTTAATACTGTTCCTGTTCGACGAGCTATATCATCTTGGGTGGATCGTTTTGTCAGGTGGTGTCGAATGGCTGGAGGGGCATCGTTTATTGTCACATCGCGGCAGAACTCCTTCTTCTCCTCTTCAAGTGCACCTCGGCCAGGTACGACAATCCCCTTTCTCACGAGATCCTGCGCATATAGGGAATGTCTTGAGAGTGGATCCTTTTGTCAGGTGGTATTTTTGAAAAGCCAGGTCCTAATGCAACTCCCTCGTGATTGGGTTTGCACTTCCAACAATCCCAGTAACCAGTGACAATCCCAGTCACACAGACCCGTACCATTGATATTTTGCTGACTGTACGGGTTGCAACATTGGACAACATAAGGGTAAGCAAAGATGTCACCTTATTGATATTCGCTACAGCTGCGGCAGCTGCTTTCTGTGCTTTGGCAATCAAGGACGGGTCTAAAGGCTGACCAGGCTTCAAGTCTTTCACATCTAATAGGGGCCTTGGCTGTGCTACATGCTGCGTGTTAGAATATAAGCCCTGAGGGATAAATTGCTGCGAGAGACCTGGGCTTGCGAACCCAAACGCAGGAGTTCCAGTGTTGCCCACTCCCTGATTTGTCGGAATCCCTTGAGGAGCTGCAACATCCCACTTGCGACGCTTCCGCCCACTGTCCATCAAGCAACTCTGCTACAGTCCGATCACAACAAGCCAACAACAACAACAGTCCTCCCTGCTGCTGAGGACAACAAACTTCGGCTAATCTGCTGTTATATGTTCTGAGGTTTCCGTAGCCTTCCAGCATAAGCGAGCATCTCTGATCAATGGATACCTATGTCTCGCTAGTCAACTGGGCTTGAATGTGAGGTGCAGCCGGGCGGCTGTACAGCCCGATCTGTCACGTTTCCAGCCGAGCCATACCGTACCGCCTTCTCAGATCCTGTACAGCCTATTTCCTCCTTCCGATACTTCCGCAGCCATTGTTTGAAAAGCAGAAAACGAGGAGGTTTCTTCCGTCGAAAACACCAGACTTCTGAAA